>BSBK01003733.1:532500-819429 GCA_027943335.1 Chamaecyparis obtusa | reverse complement strand
TTGGGATATTTTCATGGGTATTTATGATCAGAGTTGACAGAATTAGGGTTAGCTATTATTTTCTAAAAATCTATGTAAACCCCAATTAGGTTTTTCTCCCACCTGCATGCAATAGAGGAGATGTATATATTATTTTGGGAGCTTTTTGAAGCTCAGAGTTTACAGTTTGTAAAAAAGAGTTTTCTCATTCTAGGAGTTATTTGTGGCATTCTTTCTGCCCTCTGAATTTTACAATTTTTGATCTTTCATTGAAATCTCAGAATCAATAGAGGCTATCCATGGCATTTGTTCTACCCTCTGGTCTTTTCCTTATCTACATTTCTCTTATTGAATATGATGTACTGGCTTTGTTAGAGAAATCTTGGAGTTCCAGGGCCCTTGTTTCTTTCAGCTTATTTGTGTACTACTATGTCTGATTTGATTTGAGTGAGTTTGTGGGTATACTTCAGCCCCCTATCATTCTATCTCATTCCTGTACCCTTTTGATGAAGAGAACATTTTCTTGTAGGTCACATTCTGTGTCTTTTGCTTAGACCCCTTTGTGAAACACTTATGCAAGCCTGTTTAGAAAGATTATGTTCTATTAGATTTGAGAGTTTTCATACTAGTTTAGTTAGTATATTGTGTTCAACTCTTTTCGGTGTATCACCTAGTAGGTAGTTTTTTTTCAGTCATTTCCCTTTCATGCATTCCTTCTATCCCTTTTCCCTCAATAATTTACTTTCCTGTCAAGAAGAAAATTAAGGTGATTATCCAAGAGGAACCAGCCTAGAACCTAGAGGTCTCATCTTAGTTAGCATAGGTCCCACAACCTAGAGATGATTCCCATGTTATACTAAGTTATCAAGACCAAGAGAGCTTGATAAAAGGGTGCAAACTTAGTGTATAACAATTCTAGCATGCTTGGTTGGACTAGGATCAAATTCAAATTCAAAAGACACCCCACCTTGGGCATAATAATTCTGGCATGCCCGGTGGCACTAAAGCTCAGATTCATGTTCAAGGTATGCTATCTCTGATATGCTAATAGTATCCTATAGACCTAGAAGAGGTCATTGTGCTGCATATCTGGAGGCTCTGGAAAGTCTACTAGTTTCAAAGATTGAGTACTAGTATGTTTCAAATCTTTCATATTCAAATTCTAGCTGATTGCATGAGTAGACATGTCAAGTTATCATGGATAGTCAGGTTACCCACCATCCTATTATGAGGACAATTCTCACTGGGCTAGTTATTAGCCTTATCAAAGCCACCTAAAGCCTACTTTTACCCCAAGCTTTCATACTATACAAGGCCATCAACATATCCAACATGCCCCAAATGATTATGCCCTTGTACAAGATTATGAGTGGGCCCTCCAACAAGAGGGATCATGGGCACAAATGGTATAAAAAAAAATGCAAAGCAAGCTACCTCATCATTCTTACCACCCACCCCCCCCTTTTCAGCTTCATTGGTAGTAGATTCATCGCTCAAACTTGATGAAAGAGAAGGAAAAGACAAAGAATCTACTATTTAATTTGATTAAGAAAGTGTCTGAGATCAGAGAGTAGCAGGAGATGGAGGCTCAAAGTTATGAATAGGGGTCAGTTCCCTACCAAGTGGTAGAGGCTCTTATTGATGAGCAACAAATAAAAAAATTTCAAGAAGAGATCAATCGTCGAACTAATGTTGAGTGAGCAAGGCTGAGATCGCAAATTGTTGAACAAGAGGCTCCTAAGCCTAGGATCCCAAGATGGATAACCCATTTGTCTCAAGAGGTTACACATGAAGAGCCTACAAAGCATTCATTTCCAAGCTTTAGGAATACCCTTCAAGAGTCTGTGCCTATTTTGGAGTAGTTGCAACCTTGTTGTGGCCTGCAACAACCTAAGGACTATATTGAGATAGTGCAACACCAAGATGGTAGGGCTTTTAGTTTTCCAAGCTTCAAGATAGGTATGCCTTCTATGTGTCCCCCTGAACCCCCTCAATTTCACATCCAAAGTTGTAAGGCAAAAAATTCTTTCCAAGAGCCTATACTTGAGATTCAGTCTACCACTCTGCAAGAGCAGTCTGTACAAGAAAGTTATTCATCTCAAGAGGCCCCTTTGGTCTCTCAAGATGATGAAGTGTTGTGGATACCCCAATGGACTCTACCTCCTAGTTGTCAGATGCCAATTATTTTCAAAGATACTAGTCTAGTGTCCGAGCAAGGACCTATGGTAAATGAGCTTTCATGTGATGAAGAGGAGAAGAAATCTGAGGTATCAGTGTTGAGTGACGATTGTGATAAAGTGAGCTAGTAATGTGAGGAGATGGAGTTTGATGCTTAGTTTGAGCTCTTAGTCAATTTGTTCAATGAGCTCCCCCTCTTTGTTGATGATGAAGAAGAGACCATGCCATTACCTATGGCTGAAGGTGAATTAGAACAAAAGGTTCATCATCAACAGGAGGTTGATATAGAAGAGGATGCCTTGTCCTTGTTAGATGAGCTACCTAGTTTTGTTGAGCAAAATGAAGAGGCTATGATCATAGCCACCTCTACAAAATTGCAGCAGCTAGAAGAGATTGATCCTGAGGATATGCTGATTCATGAGCTTGATCTCATCTTTGAGGAGGAGACTTCCCAATATAAAGAAGATAACCAGAGCCTTGGGGAGGATTGTTTGCAGAGCATCATAGGAAACTTGTGTATGGAGCTTAATTGTAAAGAGCTAGTTATTCTTGGGGATCTTTAGGATATTGACAACTTTGATGAGTTCTTTGCATATTTGAATGAAGAGGATGATAGTTCCCTATCCATGGAGGATGCATTGACATGGCTATCCATAATAGGAGGCAACCATGAAGATAAAAAAAGAAGCCATCAAGGAAGGTCCGGCCTTCAGACTTTCAAGAGGCTGCCCTATCAAATACCTGGCCCAGAAGGAGTTTACTAAGACATCTCCACATGATCAATTTGAGGTAAGTAAACTTGATCCTATCCTTGCAGAGGCAGTTCACCATTATTTGATAAATCTTTATATGCCTCATATCCTTGTAGCTATCCTTATGCACTCAATGAAAAATATCCTAATGAGGAAGGGTAGTTATTTCAGCATACTAGTGAATGGCTTTGTTTGACCAATTTTCTACATTGGTTAGTTTAGGATAGATTAGTTTTCTTGATTTCTGTTCCTATTTTCTAGCTTAGTCTTCCTATTTTCTAAGAAGTGCCCACACATGGTTATGTTCCTCTGGTTCCAGGTCTGTCTCTCTGTCAGAGTTTCTGTGTTCAAATTAATGACTCCTATGTCCAATGGATCATTTTAAGGCCACTGATCAATGTCTAGCAGGCTGACATCCAGCAAAAATCACCAAAATGTTACCCAATTTTTCCTATTCCATACAAATTTGGCTATTGATTGAACTCCATCCAAGGGTCTGCATTTTAACCCTATTGAACCTCTAAGAAATTTTCATGGCCTTACATCTTGTCTTCTGGTCTCTGCAAATTCTTTTAACTCCCTAGTCTGCAAGCTTTTTATTTGAAAATGTGACCGTTGGAAGCCTTTAACCCTAAACCCTTTGGTCTATTCTATTTCACTATTACCTTTTTCAGTCACTTAAGGGTCCATTTCTTCATGTGCACTTTATTTTCTAGCTAGTCACAAGATCTCCTATTCTTGATGATTAAGTCCTTATCATCCTATGATTTGGCAAGCCAGCTCTGAGGCAGTTAAAGATCGAGCAGAATCTACGATTGTCGTTATACCACTCAGGTAAGATGATCAAAGGTTAACATCATGATATAATGACAACCATCCAATGTAAGGTTGAGGTTGTTAGTGGTTCCACTGCCAATTGTTCGAGGTGTTTTCTCCTAACTAGTCATAGGGCTAGTGATGTGGAGGTTTGGCAGGGCGGGCCCAGTGTGCTATCTCAACTTTTGATCTAACGGCTGTCACTAGATCTGATGGAATCTTCTGAGCACATGAGATCATATGCTAGTCATTGATTTTACTTTATCATTAGGTCTCTCTTAGGAGGGTCCTTGTAGTCTGATGTGATCATTTCTAATTGGCCAGCTGGGTGGTGACATGGATTTGTCAGTGGGCCCGAGGTCTTTGGCTTTTGAGGTAAGTTATAGCTTGGACAAGATCTATGATTGTCATTATACCATTGAAGTAATATGCATGAAGTTTAAGGTCATGGTATAATGACAACCATTCAATGAAGGATTAAGGATGTCATGGGTCCATGTTGCCAGTTGTGTTGAAGTGTTTGCTTCCCATTGGTTCTGACTGGTGATGTGGCTTTTTGACTTTTCAGAAGGGGCTTGTGACTATGACAAAGGTGATCTGGGTCATTCATCTGCTAGGAAAGATTGATATTGACAGCCACATTTTAAATTGGATTAGCTAGCTATTGTTTTAAAAAATTTAAATATATTTCTTGCTAGTTTCTTGTTGTTGGTCGAATGCAGTTGTGGGTAGCTTAGAATTTATGTCTTTCAGATAGTTGCAGTTGGGAGGATGATGAAAAATATCTGATGGCCACCACTTGCTGATTCTTAGGGTACCATGTCAGTGTTCTTGCACTGAAGAAGCATTAAAAGGTTGGCACCACCTTTGGCCTTCTATACTTCAAAATATACAAATATCTGTAAGGATCATATTTGAGCATTCATGATAGACTCAATTCAGTAGAGATAGGGTTATGGTTTTGGTGTGAGCTTTTCAACTTGTAGAGATGGACACACAAAATGATATCTGATCAGTTGGGATATTTTCATGGTTATTTATGATCAAAGTTGACAGAATTAGGGTTGGCTATTATTTTATGAAAATATATGTAAACCCTAGTTAGGTTTTGCTCATGCTTGTGTGCAATAGAGGAGATGTATAATATTATTTTGGGAGCTTTTTGAAGCTCAGAGTTTACATTTTGAAAAAAAGAGTTTTCTCTTTCTAGGAGTTATCTGTGGCATTCTTTCTGCCCTCTGACTTTTACAGTTTGTGATCTTTCATTGAAATCTCAGACTCAATAGAGGCTATCCATGGTATTTGTTCTACCCTCTAGTCTTTTCCTTGTCTGCATTTCTCTTATTGAATATGTTGTACTGGCTTTGTTAGAGAAATCTTCGAGTTCCAGGGCCCTTCTTTCTTTCAGCTTATTTGTGTACTACTGTGTCTAATTTGATTTGAGTGAGTTTGTGGGTATACTTCAGCCCCCTGTCATTTTGTCTCATTCCTGTATGCTTTTGCTGAAGAGAATGTTTGCTTGCAGGTCACAGTCTGTGTCTTTTGCTCAGACCCCTCTATGAAACACTTATGCAAGCTTGTTTAGAAAGATTGTGTTCTATTAGATTTGAGAGTTTTCATACTAGTTTAGTCAGTATATTATGTTCAATTCTTTTTAGTGTATCACCTAGTAGGTAGTTTTCTTTTAGTCATTTCCCTTTCATGCATTCCTTCTATCCCTTTTCCCCTCAAGAATTTACTTTCTTGTTGAGAAGAAAATTAAGATGATTATCCAAGAGGAACCAGTGTAGAACCTGGAGGTCTCATCTCAGTTAGCATAGGTCCCACAACCTAGAGATGATTCCCATGTTATACTAAGTTATCAAGACCAAGAGAGCTTGAAACAAGGTTGCAAACTTAGTGTATAAAAATGTGCATATTAATATATATGTAATTACCAAATACATATATATTAATTTATACAAATACATATTAATTATCTAAACAATTCTATCAATTTCAACACTCCCTCTTAGTTAGGGAAGATAATTTTCATAGATCACCACATTTGTGAAAACATGAAATCAACATTTAAATGATAATTTTATAAACATCACTTTAACTTGTGATGAGATGAATCACCTTAATTGTGATTCCTAATTTTCATACCACCTTGATATGAGGAATCACATTAGATTGTGACACCGAATTTTGATATCACCTTAGATTGTAATATGAGGAATCACCTTAGATCGTGAACCCTGATTTTCATACCACCTTGATATGAGGAATCACCTTAGATCATGATGACTAATTTTCATACCACCTTGATATGAGGAATCACCTTAGATCATGATACCTAATTTTCATACCACCTTGATTTGAGGAATCACCTTAGATCATGATACCTAATTTTTATATCACTTTGATATGAGGAATCACCTTAGATCCTGATACCTAATTTTCATATCACCTCAGATCGTGATACAAGGATATAGTAAATAAGAACATTACATTTCATTTACATATAACCCTATTATGGTATGTTCACAGACATATAACTGTCTACCATAATGAATCTTTATTACAAGATTGTCACCTTGTAATTTCAAATACAAGTGTTCATTATCTAATAAGTTGTCACTTCTTAGAAATGTACACAGGATGCATGAGACCATAAAACATTTTATTTATATTAATACAAATTAAAAAACATATTACAACCATACCAAGATTTTTCCTAAAGTGATCAAATTTCACCTTGGGAAGAGATTTGGTAAGAATATATGTAGTTTGATCTCGAGTACTAATATATTTCAACTGAATCACTTTCCTTTCAACCATATCATGGACATAGTGATAAGGAATATCAACATGCTTGGATCTGTCTTGAAACACTAGGTTTACTGATGATTTGATACAACTCTGGTTATCACAAAGAATAGTAGTTGGTTTTAACCGTTTACCAAATAACCCAGTAAGTAGTTTTATGAGCCATACTGCTTCTCTAGCAACCATTGAAGATGCAATATATTTAGCCTCCATAGAACTCTAAGCTACTAAATATTTTTTTCTACCATGATACCATAGTCGATCCCAAGCTAAAAAAAAATCCTAAGGTGCTTTTTCGATCAGTCACACTTCCAGCCCAATCTGAGTCAGTGAATCCATGAAGGTCTAATTTTGTCTTATCATATTTGAGTCCATAGTTAAGAGTACCCTAATGATACCTTAATAAATTTTTTGCAGCAGTGAGATGAATTGCTTTAGGTTCACACATAAACTAACTTAAGGTATTTACTGAAAGAAAATATTTGGTCCGGTATTCCCTAAGAACATTAGAGAGCCTATTGTCTACCTATATAAAGAAATATCTGCAAGTGGAGATTTTGTTGCTACTTCTTTTAGCTTATGAAAATTTGTTTCCATGGGAGAAGACATGGGTCTAAAATTTAACATACCAATTCTTTCAAAATGTCAAGGGTGTATTTGCCTTGATTTAGATTAATACTATCTAACTTCTGCCAGACTTCCAAACCAAGAAAATAGTGTAAAAGGCCTAAGTCTTTCATATCAAATTCTTTGGCTAAGTCTTTCTTACATTGTTGAATTAGATGATCCTCTCCTATAATCAACAAATCATCAACATATATGATTAATATCAACTTATCACCTTTGTTTATTTTGAAGTAGAGATTTGGATCAACATAATTTTTGGAAAATCCTAACTGCAGAAGGTAATTGTCAATTCTCTAATACCAGGCTCTGGGAGCCTGTTGAAGTCCATATAAAAATTTCTTTAGTTTCCACACACGTGTTTTGGAATTATTAATCTCTAACCCTTTAGGTTATTCTAGATATACTTCTTCTTCAATGTTTCCATATAAGAAAGAAGTCTTTACATCCATCTGATGTAATTTCCATCATTTAGTAGCTACAATGGCTAGAACCATTCGAATTGAGGTGTATTGGGCAACAGGGGAAAAAGTTTCTTCATAGTCAATCCCTTCCTTTTGTGAAAAACCTCTGGCTACAAATCTTTCTTTGTACTTCTCTATATTGCCATTTATAGCATGTTTGATTTTGAACAACCATTTCGAGGTGACTATTGATTTCTCTTTAGGTCTTGCCACAATGTCCCATACATCATTCTTTATAATAGACTAATATTGTTCTATCATCGCATCTTTCCATACTTGTTGCTGGATAGCATCTAGAACATTTGTGGGTTCTAATTTTGAGAGTTCACTCATAAGGGATACATAACTAGATAATCTTGAGGGTCTTTTACTTTCCCTGAATGTCCCTAGAGGAGCACCATAAATCTTTGATTCTTCTATGATCTTAGTGGCCCAGAGAGGTTTCTTTTTAGGATTTTATGATGTTGAGAGATTTTCCTCATTTTATTCTTCCTCAAAATCCTCCCTTCAAGTCTCACGTGTAACATATTCTTTTGGGGAGATATGTGTTTTCGGTTCTACATGATTTCTAGCTCTAGAGAAAGCTATGTCTTCCTCAAAGATTACATCCCAACTTAGTTCAATCTGATTTTGACTAGGTATATATATATATGGTATGCTTTTGAGGTTTCACTATTTCCTACAAAAATACCTTTCTTTCTAGATGGTTCTAACTTTTTTCTCTTTTCTTTTGGTATATGAATATATACAAGACACCCAAATATTCAAAAATTGCTGATGTCTAGTTTTGTCCCTAAGAAGGATTCTTCAGGAGTTTTACTATCAATGTGAGAGTATAGACATCTATTTTGAATATATACAACCATATTAGATGCTTCTTCCCAAAGAAAAGTGTTGAGACTTTGATCAAGGAGCATTGCCTTGGTAGCTTCAATAATAGTTCTATTCTTCCTTTCAGCAACCCCATTCTATTGTGCATTGTAAGGCACAGTGTACTCCCTCTTAATCCCAACCTCTTTACAAAATTCTTTTAAAATGTCTAAGGTGTATTCTTTACCATTATCTAATCTTAGGGTCTTGATTTTCTTTCAACAAAAGTTCTCAGTGAGTGATTTGAAGTCTTTAAACATTTTCAAGATCTCCTTAGACTCTTTGTGTTCAAGGAAGTAAATCCAAGTCCTTCTGGAGAAGTCATCAATAAAAATTACATAATATTTGCATCCTCCTATTGAAGGAACAGACATTGATCCACATACGTCTAAATGAACTAATTCTAAAACATTATTTATTCTACTCAAACTATTTTGAAATGTTCCTTTTGTGTTTTTACCTAAAGCACAACCTTTGCATGCACTAGGGTGATACTACTTAAGTTTTGCTAATCCAGTGACCAAATTCTCCATAGAAGATAGAGCCTTGTAGTTTAAATGTCCTAGTATTCTATTCCATATTTCATTTGAGTTGGTGATTTCATTGATTAGGGCTTGATTTGATTTAGTACTTAACTCATATAGACAACCTTGCCTTCTACCTATGATATAAGCCTGCTTAATAGTGAACTTCTTTGGCCAGGCTTTTACTTTAACATCCATAAAAGTTACCCTATATCCATTATCCTCAAGTGCAGATATGGATATAAGGTTTCTCTTGATACTTGGTACAAACAGTACTCAGGTAAGCTGAATTGAAATACCAGTCTTTAATTTGATTGTGCAAGTCCCAACACCTTTCACGGGATAAGCAAAATCATCTCCGATAGTCACTTCCTCATCGGATTCTTCTATCATAGAGTCTAGTAATTCTATGAATCCTGTGATATGTCTAGAAGAACCACTGTCAATAACCCAAGTGTTTTTATTTGAAACTTGATTTGAAAGTGCAGAATAGAGTACAAATTTCTCATTTTTGTGTTCTTCCTTAGTCTTCTTCTTCATTTTGGTGAAATAAACCTGATGATTCTTATATGGGAAATTTATTACATAATATCCATATCTATCACATCTAAAACACTGGACTTTAACATATCTCTTTTGTTATTATATTTAGGGTTAAATTTCCTTTTCTTGAAGTGTCTTCCCTTCTTCTTGTGAGTTATCACATTTAGTGCATGAAGATCTTCATCAATGGTTTTATTCTTTATTCCTTTCTTGTCTAATCTTGATTCCTCTTGTAGGCAATCTATTCTTAGTTGGTCAAATTTTGGGAATTTGGATCTAACACTTATGCCAAAGATAAAAGTCTCCCAAGATTCTGGTAGACCATCTAAAGCAATCAATAATAATTCCTTACCATCAATTTCATAGGCAAGTAGTGAAAGTTGATCTCTTAGGGCTAAGACTCTCATAAAGTATGAATTTATTTTCTCACCTTTGTTCATACTTATGTGATTTATCTCCCTCTTCAAGGCTAATTTCCTATTGGCATTACTTATCTCATAAGTATTCTCTAGTGCTTTGAACATTTCATATGCCCTTTCATATTTTGATAATATCAGAACAATGTGGTCTCTAACTCCATCAATGATTATCTTCATGGCTTTGTTGTTTCCTTCATTCCAAGTTGTTATGTTAGGTTCTACCTCTGGTTGTAATTTGTTTACTTTAACGAAAGATTCAACTTTATTTTCTTTTAATAACATTATGATTCTAAACTTCCATGATTGAAATTTGTCAGGACCCTCAAGTCTGTCCTCAAATCTAATAATGTTTGCCATTGCAATGTAATGTATTCAGTCTGAAATTTAATTTCTTTGAGTTTATTAGCCACTTGGATCCTTCAGAACCAGCGCTCTAATACCATGTAAAAGTATAATAAAATTCTTTGAATTTTAAGAGAATCTTTGATATTAATTACTGAGATTCACACACACTTCCTATTTATTAGATTATCTATATTCAGTGTCTTTAATCTCAAGCACCACATAGTATTTATATATAGAAAAGGAGCATTCGTAGTTTGATGAGACGTGACTCATGAATGAGTCATGGCTCATCAAACTACGACTACTCATAGTATACTAACATGATCATGCTAAAATTCAATAACCTCAATGTTGTGTTTGGTTAATATTATTAAACATGAGATAATGATGTTGTTAATGTTATTAACATGGGATATTGATAGTTATCAGTTAATACATAGAAGTATTTATCCAATGACTATCGGGTATCTTATTTTATATTGCCATTGATATTTAATCTTGATCACTATCGGGTGTAGTTTAATGAAACCGATATGATCGTTATTTAATATTTCAACATTTAATTTATTAATATATATGTATATATTAGTATATCTGTAATTGTAATTACACACACATACACATACACACAAATATATATATATATATATATATATATATCTATATCTATATCTATATCTATATCTATATCTATATCTATATCTATATCTATATATGAAACATATATCGATAGACTTAATTCAAGGGTAATAAGAAAATGTATATATGTGTATATTAATATATATGTAATTAACAAATACATATATATTAATTTATACAAATATATATTAATTATCTGAACGATGCTATCAATTTCAATAGTTGTCTTGCCAAAACTAATCCATCAACCATGAATCTTGGAAAGTCTTCCCCATCCTCAGTAGAAAACTCATTAGGGGCACCTTCAATGCCATCAAAACAAAAAGGTTTGTATTCCTCCATGAGGAAAGACCCACTATCTCTCATCCCTCTACACTAGTGTTGAACACTTGATAGGGATACATTTTTTACAACTGATTTTCATAATAGAAAGACACATGAAAATCAAAATACCTGGAAGTTCTATAGTTGAAACTTAGGTTATTGATTGGGAAGTAGGGCAAATCTAGAGCCTTCTTTGAAGCTCCATCAGGTTTTTTGTTTTGTCGCCACCTCTTTGAAGAGGAAAATATTTTACTTGTTTTTCTTTTTGTATCTTCTTCCAATAGACACAAAACTTCACCAGGCCTTAAAACACTATTTATCAGAGACTACTGATCAAACAGAGAACTCATAGTTTCCACTCACAACTTGGTGAGATGATATAAAATCTTTTGAATCTAACTCTATGATCACTTAACCAGACTCTAGGATGATTCAACCAAACAAGGAAATAGCATCTTAAACTTTCTATCTTTTATTTCTTCCCCAGCAGAGTCACCATCTTGTTTGGGACTTAGATGGGCCAAATCAATATGGGTTATATAATACTGATAATTTGTAATGTAACCATAACTACAGATTCTTAATAGATTTTACTTTGTTATGTTATCCTCAGTAGAGTCACAATTTTGTTAGTTATCTTTCTTGCAGGAACCCAACACACAAGCCCTCAGTGCTTAAATGTAACTCTATGATTCCTAAACTCCCAATTCAAGGAAGAAAAATGCTAATTAACAAGGACCAAGAGACTGATCCTCCTACACTTTGAGCTCCACATCACTCAGGTGGGTATATCTCCTCTACACACACATAAATTATTTTGATAAACAACAGGCTTGCAAATACATGACTATGGAATAGCCTTCAGACTCCTATAGGTATCATGTACCTCAATAAATCACTGAGTCTTATGCAATATCCTACTTGCATAGAATGAGTCTAAAAAATAGAAACAACTTCTATTACCTCTTATCAACATGAAAAGGGAAAAGGATTTCATTTGATTGAAGTTGATGTTTTGGGTTAAATGGACCCCTGAAATACCCCAAGTCTCTCATAGACTAGTGCCTTATCCAATGGGCAACAGAGTCAAATAGATAACTGAAATAGAGAGCTATGAATAAAGAAGACAATACATTATAATATGTTGATGCCTTACATTAATCATACACCATTGATTAGATCCTACTTAGCAATCCACCTGTGTACTCATATATGCTATCACCTATTCAAAGGATTTTAACCCTCCCCTTAGAAGAGACCTAGGAACAAGCAATACATTAATCAACATCCACTGAAAGATAAGCATGAAATACCCTTGATATTCTAGCTCATACATATCTGAAAAAAAGTCCTAAACTCAGTTGTCTCTATGAAAACAACTATATTGAAGACACCTTGGAAATACAATAGAAAGACTACAACACCCTTGATGCTTTAATCAACAAGTTCAAGAACCAAATGGAGATAATCTCATAGTAGTATGAAAATATTGAGATCTTATTCATAAGACAAACTGTTACAACTTATATTATATTCTCAAAGATAGAAAGGAAAGAGGGAACAACCTATATGTAGAGAAGAAGGCAATATATTTACAGGAAAGAACCATTCATGAAACCAGTCCTGAATATTACAAAAAAATTGGAACCCTTATAAATGATCTTGAAAATCCTTATAAAGGATTGCAACAAGCTATAGATCATTTAGGGAAAAATTAGGTCTATAGCTGTATGCACCCTAAAATGGTTGCCTAGACTTTGGGCCCCCATTTAGCAATTTATCAAATCTCTGAATCAATATTTTAAAAAATCAGCATTTTGTCAATTATATCAATTTCCTTGATCAAATCCTATTTTATCATTTTCGATTATTTGCCTTGGGCTAACCATTTTATCCTAAGTCTTTATTTATTTAAAAGTAATATTTCCTCCCCTTTTAATAAATAAAAAGCCCCCACTTTTCCTCTTATCCTAAGTTGCACAAATAAAGCATTTTTCTTATTTTATAAAAAAGGGAAAAAGCACTTTTTGTCTCATATGGACACAAAAGTCAACTCTTATTTTCTCATTGGAGGATACTTGTGCACATGAATTACTCCTCTTTGATACTCCACCATTGATTAAATCTTTTGCCTCTTAATCTCCATGGTCCATTTCTCCCCATTTCCTATAAAAGAAGATCTCTCTTCCTCATTTACATATCATTCACTTTTATGCTAACTTTATGCTATAGGTTTTCTAGGTCATTTGGAGCTCTTTGTAGACTTTCTTGCATCCAAGCCTTGAAGACATTGTTGTTGCATCTTATTTAGCTTGTTTTCATAGTTTCATAATCATGGTATTCTTAGTATAGACTTTCTTTATGCAATAGATTAATCTCACATAGTCTAAATAGGAAGGATTTGTAACACTTGTTCTTTCCTTTCATAGTTTAGTTGCATTTTACTTTCATTTCCATAGCTTAGCTTACATCTCTCATTTTCTAGCTTGCATATTCATCTTAATCTAGTTGCATTTTCATTTCATAGTGATTCTTGGGGATATTGACATTCTTGCCTTTGTCTTCATTTGAATCTCTCATTGTGTGGTTGACTAGCAAGGTCATTAGCTTAATAGCTCTAGCTGAGAGCAATTTTACAATCTTGCAACTCCATACATAGAGAGCTATGGATCTATTTTTGAGACCTCATTCTTGAGTGTTCTTGATTGTAACAATTCATAGAAGTGCACTACTTTTGTGTGTACATTTCTGGCGCCCACCATGGGGCAGAGTAAATTAGTTTTTTCTTTAAATTTTGCATTTCTGTCATATTTTTGGTGATTTTTGGACATTATTTGCAGTCTTTGGGTTTTCTATAGATTAGTGTATCATGCGATAATTCCAAGAATATCATGTGATAGTTCTCTGTATACACGAGAGATACTTTTCCTGTCAGAAGTATCGCCTGCTTGTTTCAGGAACTATCACCTAGTCTCGGATGAAGTATCACCTGGGTATAGAGTAGAGTATCGCTCAGACTAATATTATCACTCTAGTACACTAGGAAGTGTCACGTGATAATTCTAGTGTCTGCAATCTATTTTTGTCCTTGGTAGTGAGCCTTTTTGAGGTTTTTTGGCCAAATCTTGATTTAGTTAGCTTACTGTTTCTATTTCCTACACTTAGAATTAATTTGCATAGTTGTACTTAGTTTCTTGCACCTTCATTTGGATTTTGGATCTAAAAAGAACCTCTCATGTGTTTAACTTGAATGTTTACTTTCTTTCATAGGCACATCTCTTTTATGCTCTTAATGGTGAATGAAAGAACATAGATTTGTTTTTTACAAGTTTGTGTAAGTGAATGCTTCTTGGTTTCCAATATCAAATATCTCATTGAGTGATTGGGGGCATGGATTCATTCCTTGTTTACATGGGGAGTTAAATGCACCACTTTGTGGAATCACTCTATTTTTTCTTGGAAAGTTAAATATTCCATTGATTTAACCATTTTTCATTTGTGAGTAGTATTGATAAGCAGCTTTAGAGTACTTTTGATTGATCTTGTTAGCTAAATTGGGTTGTTGGAATCACTTATTTCTAATCGCCCCTCATTTTTTCCCTTTGGATGCAAGGTCAGCATTCATACATAGGGGAGGGGTCTACTTGAAAAGAGCATTAAGTGTTCCAAAAAGTTTCCCCCTTTTTATGCTTTCTTGATCTCATTAATTTTCTAAGGTGTGGACTCAGCTTGAGAGTTTGTGTGAGGAGTTAAATGTTCCACCTTTTGGACTCACTTCACACTCACTTGAAGAGTACTTTTGATTGATCTTGTTGGCTACTTTGGGTTGTTGGACTCACTTATTTCTAATCACCCCTCATTTCCACCCTTTGGATGTAAGGTCAGTATTCATACATAGGGGAGGGGTCTATTTGAAAAGAGCGTTAAGTGTTCCGCAAAGTTCTCTCTTTTATGTTTTTTTGATCTCATTATTTTTCTAAGGTGTTGACTTGCTTTGAGTTTGTGTGAAGAGTTAAATGTTCCAATTTTTGGACTCACTTCACATTTATTTGAAGAGTTAAGTGTTCCACCTTTAGTGCTTTAAATAATTTTGATAGTGGATTGCTTAGAGCTAATTGGATTTTGGATTGTTCTAACCTTGTTGGCCTAACAAGTTGTGGTTGTAGGTGAATTTTCTTGAAATATTTTGCTAAAAGAATGCATGTCAAAGCTTCAAATGCACAAGGGCTACTAATGGTTTTTGCAGGGCTGCCCAAAGCATAAAAAACCAATCAAGTGCTTGTTTAAATTGCTTTCTGTATTGAGTGCGGCATATACTAGTTGTTTCATTTCATAGGCACTTAATATCTTGTTGTAAGAATTCTTGGGTGGTAGGAGAAGTATGCTTTTCACCCTTGGGGTGAACTAGAAAATCTTGACCCATCTTTGGATTTTGAAAGAAAGAGGGTAATTGAACACTTGCTTGGTGTGTTTGGGAGAAAGCTTTGAGATAAAGGAGTATGTTCTTCACCTTTGTGGTGAAACAAAATCCTTGAACCTCATAATTTGATCCATTTTTGTTTATATTGTTAGAATCCTTTAGCAGGCCTGCTCTTGAGCAATCAAGAGGAACGACCCAAGTGGGGACAAACTTATTGCCAGCTATTCCAACCCACTATAAACTCAAGGCTATCAAGGACACAAAACCTTGGTAGACGTAGTGCTTGTCTTCACTTGATGTGAGTACTTGTGGGATTGTGACCATGAGAAAAATATTGAGCAATAATGCTTAAGGTACTCTTGATGCCACAAGGTCTGTTACTTTCCACAAGGTAAGGAGTCCCTTTGGGGACCAAGAGGGGTACTACGAATGGAAGCCCTTATTAAGAACCATAGTTAGAAGCCACCCTATTTTGCCGCTTAGCTTCTTGGTGCAAGGATTGATCCAAGTGGAATAACCCAGATCACCCCAAGATTACTCACCATATGTGTTCCTTTGGTTGTGTCTTTGGCACTTCCATGACAAAGCTAATATCTATTGTGGGCAACCACTTTGTGTGAGGCAAGGGAGCATCAAGTGTGGGCCAAGTTGTTAAGTATTGAGCCTTGACTTTCTAGGATAGAAATTGCTTGAAGTGTCTTTGATTGTGTAATACAAGTGTTAATGTTCTTGAACATTCAAATAAATGGTAGCATTCATAAGGTTTTCTATTTTGATATCACGAGTGTTTGTCTTGGAAAATTTTCTTTTGCCCTTGTTTCAAGTGTTTTAAGACATGTTTGATCCCTTACTATTTGCAAACCTGTCAAATTTATGTTGATATTATGATTGAGATCAAAAACATCAACCCTTAGATAGAAAATTTTGATCAAACAGACCCGAAAATGCACATTTCACACAATTTTGGTCAAGTGTCATACAAACCAGCAACAGTATCACCTGCTTTGAGAAGAAATATCATGTGATAGTTCATTTCTTCTGGACTATCGCCCGACCTGCCTAGAGTCTATCACCTAGTTATTGTGAGGTTTATCACCTGGTCAAAGGTGAAATATCACCTTAGTGAGAAGTATCACCTGGTTAGCCTGGAAAGTGTTGCCTAAGAATTTTCTATTGTATACCTAGTTTCAGTCATTTCATAGTTGCTTTTAGTTGGCTAGGTCTTTAGAAAGGTAACTTATCTTGCCACTGGAAGCTTGTCTTTACCTTGAATTTATGTTTTAGCCCTCTAGGGGTAGTGTCATTCAATTTACAAAGTCACCTTGGGAAGAATTGTCACGTTAGAAGATTATTCCTATTGAGAAAGTATATCTGTAGAGTTGTTAGTAACATTCTTGGAGAATTCTAGTACTCTTTTTTTGTCCAAATCATTTCCACTCAAATTCAATTTTAATTATACAATTTGGCTAAGTCCATCATCCTAGTTCAAACATGCAAGGATATTGATCCTTTGATTTAAGCACCTCTTTGACAGTGTTGGTAACACCTTTTGTAGTTCCTATCTTACCATCTCTTTTTGGACATTAGAGAACTTTAATTATCTTAGTTTGGTGTTAACACTTTGAGAGGTCACCTTATCTTCAAGACTCATTTTCTTTCATGTCAGTTACAACAAGGTACCAAGTGAATCAAGGAAAATGATGCCCGGTTGTCTTTAATCAGTTACCCTTAGTTAAGACTTGTCAACAGCGAAAGGGAAAAGAACCCATTTTCGATCGATCCCCTAAGAGTGAGTTTGAGGTTTGTTTTGACCCAAAGAGTAATCCCAACGAATTGAGTTCCTCTTTAGCACCTTTTTCATCAAATATGGACATGAGTTACACCTTCACTAGACAACAAAGAGAAGCAATGAATCAAACTCTTAATGACATGTTCCAATGACATAGGGGTGGCATGATGTCTGCTGTGTCTTCTTCTGATAGTCCACTTGGATCACCTCCTATCAACACAAGGTATCTAGATGCTCATTAACAAACTAAGAAACATCATAGGGAAGCTCACTCAGATGCATGGTCACAACATGAAGACCAAAACAATGAATCTGGTGATGCTCATATCAATGTAGCTAATGTATCCAGACATTCAAGACAACCTTCTCCACTTAGAGATACCTCACGATACACAAGTGAGAGGTTGAAGCACATTGAGAGAGAAAAGAAATATTTCTTGGATGAACAAGATACTAAGGAAGAAAGGTTCAAACAATTGGAGGATGAGGAATGAGCTTTGTGAGACATAAGGAGAAGAGCCGCACAAGAAGAACAAGATAGGCTCCTAGCGCAACAACTGCATAATCAATTCAACAATAGGGGTATCAACAGTGGAACCAACTCTCCACCATCTACTCCCTCACCAAGTCCAAGAGCTATAAGAAGGTCAAGGACCCCATCAAGATCACCTAGTCCTAGAGGAAGAAGGACTTCTCGGTATAACCATCATAGGAGACAATCATCTCCTAGACATTCAAGACAACCCTCCCAACGAGCTCATCATGGCTCTCAACATGGAGAAAGTAATTCCCACTTTGACACTATTGATTTCATGACAATGCAACAAGAACCATCCTTCCAACAATATGTGGAGAAGTATGTGGAGCAAAATAAGGATCAATTCTTGGAAAGTCTAATCAATAAGGGTGCAAAAGTCCCATACAACTTTGATGTGGACCAAAAGATTAAGAAGCAAAACCCTTCAACTGATGAGGTGATTAAGTAGATGCAAAATACTATAGAGAAAATGATGGTTCCAAAGAATACCTTCAACTTGGACTCCATATGTCCCGATCCCATTGATAAGAATGTGGTTATGGTAGATTTTCCTAGAAAAGTTAAAATCCCCACATATGACAAATATGATGGTAGTGGTGACCCCCATGACCATGTGTATCAATTCTATATTATGAGTTTTGAATTCCACTATGAAGATTCCTATCTCATGAGGTTATTCCCAAGGAGTCTAAAAGGTCAAGCAATGGAGTGGTTTACCAACATTACTCCTCCTGTCAAAACTTTTAAAGAACTTGTTCAAAGATTTGTGTAACATTTTGCATATAATTTATCAAGGTCAGTCACCATGCTTGATTTGTGTAAATTAAAACAAAATCAAGGGGAACCCTTTGTGACATTTTTACAAAGGTGGAGACACTTATCCTCCAAATATTCTAGGACCATCCCTGAGGAAGAAAGGATTGATATAATTGTGAGCAATCTAGTGCCAGAATTAAGATATGAAGTTAGAAAAATGGTCTTTAATTCTTTTGACACTATGGTAGAAACTGCATGTCACATCGAGGATGTTCTAAAAGAATAAGGTATTTTGGCTAAACAAAGCAACAACAACAATGGCCAAAACAATAACAACAACCACAAGGATAAAAAGAACTCATATTGGAACAAAAATAAGCAAGTAGTCAATGACGAAGTTGTTGACTCTCCACAACCTAAGGAACAAGGAGTTCTTAATTTATCTAACACGGTTCAAGCTATGAAGCTACAGACATCCTTAGATCAACAAGAGCACAAGCCCAAGTATCAAGATAAATCTAAGTTGGCAAAGAGGCAATTCACTAAACTTGGGGACTCATGAAAATATTTTTAAGACCTTGATTGCTCATAATTTGGTACAACCTCATGATCCTTCAAAGTTTCGCATACCAGATCCTAAACCTTATTCGTGGAATGAGAAAGCTTACTATGTATACCACAATGGGATTGGACATGACATTGAAGGTTTTTTTAAACTCAAACATCTTGTTCAAGACCTTATTGAGAATGGGAAATTACAAGTTGATGGGTTGACCACAAACATACACCACAAGGCCTTTAAGGAGCCCTTGCCTAAGTATGAGAAGGGGGAGACTTCTACAAACAAGAATGGAAAGGCCACAATCAATTACACCTATACAACTATAGAAAATGTCATTAATATGCTTGAGGTTGTGGACAATGATGTCAACATGATGAGAGGGAATGATCCCTATGATTATAATGTAAGCTCACCTCCAATATTTGATGAAGGACCCGTTGTTGTGCTTAGAGGTCCTCAATCTCAAAGGTCATCTCAACCTCTCAATGTTGTTACTAGGAGTCAGTCTCAAGGTCCTATTATCATTAGAGGTCCTAATTCTCAAAAATCTAAGCAACCAATGTCCAAAAGTGTTCCTCCCAAATCTGCAGTTGGTCCTGATATAAGTTACAACCTTGTTGATTAGTTACAGTGAACACTAGCATAGATTTCCATTTTTGAGCTCTTAGAATTGTCTCCTAGACACAAGCGTGTCCTTGAGGAAACTTTATGTGTAGAAAATGTCCCTAATAATATAGATTTCGACCAATTCTATAACATGGTCAACCACCTTGCTAGCCCACATTACCTTACATTTTCTGAAGAAGATGATAAAGCCTTGAGCCATCTGCACAATCTTGCCCTTCACATTGAGGTCATGATCCATAAAACCTATGTTAGGCTTGTGTTGATAGATGGGGGTGCTGGGCTCAATATTTTTTCTTTAAGTCTTTTGAAAAACTTGGGTTACTCAGAGCATGCCATTGATACCAGGAAGAAAATTACTATCAAAGCCTATGATGAGGCTGAGAGAAGTTCTAAGGGGTTAGATGTTCTTCCATTCTAAATTGGTCCTATTGACAAGGACATTTTATTTCAAATCATTGATGCTGGTTCTCTAGCATACAACATCCTACTAGGTAAACCATGGATTCATGACATGCAAGTAGTACCATCTACCTATCACCAATGTGTTAAGTTTCCATACAATGGCGTAGAAGTCTGCTTACCAGGTGATAGTACCTTATCAGTTAATGCCATTTCAGTAGGGGCCCATGTTACCTTAAATAGAGAAGTAGACAATTTTGGGGCAGCTCTTGAGAAATGTAAGGATAAATTCAAATTGATAGACCTTGGTATGGGAGGATATCAAATTGACTCCTTTACAAAATTGCCAATTTCACCTAGGTCCTATGGTAAACCATCACAAGAGATGCATCCCTTGTCTTCAGCCATGACTCTGTTCGATACTTTTGTAGAGTCCTCAGTACCTATTTAGGATGAGAAAGAAGAGGTGGCTATCAGAGATTGGATATACAGAGAAGAAAAGTACCTACATAATGAAAATTTTTCTCCATCTCCTAAGACTTATGGGAGAGGATACACGTTGGTCACCAACATGGGCTACCCAGGTCATGGCCCTCTCAGTCACAGGTTAGATGCCAAAGCTGAACCACTCAACCATGCTATTTTTGGTTGTAGGACTAAGTCAATGGTTGGCCTGGGGTTTGATAATGGAAAGAACAAAAGTGTCCCTATCCTAGCTATGACATATAATGACAGTGACTCAGATTATACACCGAATCTCCAAAACCAACAAGACATAATTGATGATTGGGTGCCTCCCACCAATCTCCTTTGGGGACATTCAAATGATATAGTAGTTGAAAATATAGACACCAGAGAAGGTGATACCCTTCACAATCTCAAAGCTTCTACATCAAGGCATCCCAAGCCTTCTTGGTGTAAACATCCCAGTAGAGATTCAAAAATAGATTCACATGAGTTCGGGTGGGACTCTCTTTTAGATGGAACAGTTGATTTGGACATGGATGTTGTCCATACCTATAGTACTCAATCTGATGTGACCTATGAACCTAGTGTAGGACTAGAGGATTGGACTCCTCGAATTGCCTTAGTGGATGATGCTTTGTTTGGTAGGACGAGTCCTAATTTGGGTATCTTATAAGGAGACTTGATAGATCCTAACTGTGAGATCACAAGAGATAATGCCTTTCATATCAATAATGTTGAACTAGTCATTGACCTACCCCTTGTAAACCATCATTTGATTGACTGGTCACAACTTTGTCAAGAGCCTCAGCTCCTCACTTTTCACAATGACTACGAAATAGCTTGCTACCTGAATGCTCTTGAACCTGTAGTCTCTTCCACCTATGAACCTACAACAAGTATGACAAAGCCAGATATTAAGTATCTCAGTCACAAAATAAAAGAAAAGAAAAAAAAGAGAAATGGTTCTGATGGCAAAAACCACTGTGGCGGTGTCAGAACCCAAAAAAGTAAAAAGAAAGGACGTATCCAAAGGTGAAAACCTCTTTGAGGCACCTAAGGATGGGGTACTTAATAACCTCCCAAGTTATTTCCAAGATAGGTCATCAGTCCTTATTGAGCCTACACAACCAATAAATTTGAATATAGAAGAGGCTCCATAGGTGATTCATCTAGCTCAATCTCTGTTAATGCAAGAAAAAGAGGCATTTCTTACAAAAGAAGAAAATCAATTTTTCTTGGACATATTTAGACATGCCAGGGCTTGACACTAATCTTATCATGCATCACTTATCTATAGCTCTAGGAATTAAACCAATAAAATAGAAGTTGAGGAAAATGCATCCTCACATAGCTCTCCTTGTTAAGGCTGAATTATAAAAGCTCTTAGGAGCATGATTTATTAGAGCTATCGACTATGTCGAGTGGATCTCAAATATTGTTCTAGTTTCAAAGCATGATGGGTCCATTCATGTATGCACAGACTTCAGAGATCTTAACAAAGCTTGCCCAAAGGATGACTTTCCACTCCCTAACATAGACATGATAGTGGATATGACTTTAGGCTATGAGATATACTCTTTAATGGATGGTTTTTCTTGTTATAACCAAATAAAAATAGCTCCTGAGGATCAAGAAAAGACAACCTTCACATGTGTATGGGGAACCTATTATTGGAACATCATGCCATTTGGATTAAAAAATGTAGGAGCCACATACCAAAGAGCTATGACCACAATATTTCATGATATGATGCATAAAAACATGGAGGATTATGTGGATGATACCTTGGCCAAGTATAAGCAAAGGGATACACACCTAGAAGATTTTGAATTAATTCTAGATCGAATGGAGCAGTTTCAGTTAAGATTGAATCTGAAAAAGTGTTCCTTTGGGGTTACCTCAGGTAAACTTCTAGGATTTATAATTTTAGCCAAAGGAATAGAGGTGGATCCTGAAAAGGTTCAAGCCATATTAAACATGCCTCCTCCTAAGAACATTAGTTAGATGAGAAGTCTTCAAGGATGACTCCAATCCATACAAAGGTTTATTTCATAGCTTGCAGATAGAGCACAATCATTCAACAAGACATTGCATAAAGGAACCACATGTGCCTAGAATGAGGATTTCCAAAAGAGCCTAGATCAAATAAAACAATACTTAGCTAATCCCCCAATTTTAATGCCTCATATCCTAGGAAAACCATTAATCTTGTACATCTTAGCAACAAAATCTTCCTTGGGAGCATTGTTGGCTCAACTTGATGATACTAGGAAGGAAAGAGCCATCTACTACATTAGTCATACTCTAGTATCTTATGAGATCAATTAAAATACTATTGAAAAGTCTTGTCTTGCGGTAGTGTTTTCTTCCCAAAAGTTGCGACACTACATGCTTGCCCATACTATACATCTCATTGCAAAAATTGATCCTCTTAAGCATTTGCTTAGTAAGGCTGCTCTCACGGGTAGACTTGCTAAGTGGATGATGGTTTTGTTAGAATTTGATATAGAATACATTGAGCGTAAGGCTATAAAGGAGCAAGCTATTGCAGATCAACTTGCTGATTTCCCAGTCAAGGATAGCATGCCTATTCAGGTAGAATTCCTAGATGAACACATAATGTACATGACCACACGTACTTGGAAAATGTTCTTTGATGGATCAAATATGAAAAATGGATCAGGAGCTAGAGTATTGTTTATTTCTCCTCATGGGTGCAACATACCTAAGTCTTACAAAATTTTGTTCCCATGCACAAATAATATTGTAGAATATGAGGCTCTAACCAATGGACTTAAGATGGCTATTGAGTGGAATATAATAGAGTTACATGTCTTTGGGGATTCACAATTGATAATCAACCAAGTAAATGAAGAATACCAAACTAAGGATGATAAGTTGATCTCTTACAAAAAGATGGTTGATTCATTGTGATGTTACTTCACATTTGTGACATTTCAACAGATCCCTAGAGCAGAAAGCAAGGTTGCAGATGCTATGGCTACATTAGGTTCACTTCTTTAGTTGGAACAACGTGAATCAAGATTTGAATTCCTGGTGGAAGAGCTACATCATCCCATCTTTGACTCCTCTGAAAGCCATGTCATTTGTACCTTGGTCACTCATGAGTCTTCTCGTTATGGTGCCATTTACTCATATCTCTGTGATGGCATCATCCCCAAAACCTTTAATCATTCTGAAAGAAGAAACCTTGTCCGTAATGCTTCTCACCATACCCTTATCTCTGGTGATCTGTATAGGAGGGGTTTAGATGGGACACTTCTTAGGTGCTTGGAAAAGGATGAGTTTGACCAAGCATTAGTTGACATCCATGAGGGCATTTGTGGAGGACATTCCAATGGTCTTGCCATGGCCTAAAAGTTGCTTAGGGTGGGGTACTATTGGCCCACAATGCAGATAGATGCTATAGCTTTTTCCAAATCATGTGAAAAGTGTCAAAAACATGGAAACCTAATTCATGCTCCAGGTAGGAGCTTATTCCTTCTATTTCTCATTAGCCATTTCAGCACTGGGCCTTTGACCTTGTTGGGAAAATTCATTGCAACTAATCAGGTGGACATAAATTCATTATTACTGCTACTGACTACTTTACCAAATGGGTAGAAGCCATTCCACTAGCTATTGCTTCAGGAAAGACAATCTCTTTGTTTATATTGAATCACATCATTTGTCAGTTTGGGATACCTTATGAGATAATCACTGACAATGGAGGTCAGTTCAAAAGCAAGGACCTTACACACCTCTGCAAGAAATTCAAGATAAAACAACATTGGTCCTCCATTTACTTCCCACAAGGAAATGGACAAGCAGAGGCCTCTAATAAAACCATTCTTCAGATTCTCCATAGAACAGTTCACAAGAATGGTCGAGACTGGCACTTACAGATCAATCCAACTTTATGGGCCTACAGAAAGAGTATTTGTACTCCCAAAGGGGCTACTCCTTTTGCCCTCACTTATGGTGCTGACACAGTATTACCTTTAGAAGTTGAGATTCCCTCACTTAGAGTCTCTCTCAAAGGTTTGATTACAGATGAAGATTATCATGCCATGAAATTGTGAGAATTGGAACTTCTTGATGGGAAACATAGAACATCTTTTGATCACATATGAGTCTACCAAAAGTGTATGTCCAAAGCATTCAACAAGAAGGTTCACCCTAGAGAATTCCAAGTGGGAGATCTTGTCCTGCGTGAGAATCCTAAGAACCAACAACATCGAGAACAAAAGGGAAAATTTGAACCTAATTGGCTTGGACCATACATTATTACTATTTCTTTTGGGACAGGTGCTTACTTGCTATCTGATGAATAGGGGGAACAACTCCTTTATCCTATTAATGTTTTGCACCTCAAGAAGCTCTATCCATGATGCCTATTCTGTCTGGGGGCATCCTTTGTACATATTTTATGATCCTGAAAAAATTCCAAAAAAATTCATATATGATGCTGAAAAAATTCTAAAAGCATATAAAGTCCTAAAAAAATAAAAAAAAATAAAAAAATAAAAAAATCAAAAAAAATCAAAAAAATAAAATAAAAATTAAAAAAAATAAAAAATAGAAAAAGTGCCTTGGTGAAAACTTGGAAACAGGCGCCTTGATAGCAAACATACAAAAAAATGAAAAAATGAAAAAATCTCCAAGTGGTGAAAACCTGGAAATAGGCGCTACTTGAGGCCTTTGCACCCTTGTCTTTTAGCATGCATCCTCGACACTTAGCCATTCTCCATCATGCCTTGACCTTATTTGACTTGATCTAGAATTGGTCTTTATTTTTGTCTAGGGGGCATAGGTCTTTTAGGTGCATTTGTCTCTTGGGACATTTCACAAACAGGTGTTTTTCAACACCACCCCAAATAGTATTTTTCAACGCTACCCTAGCGTCGAGTGTTTCTCAACACTTATCAGATGTCTTACCCACCAGTCTAAGTATGATGTGATATCGCTCATTAGAAAATTTGATACTCAAAGTTTGACTCTATGACCAACACACATGCACTTAAACAATCAACTCAATTAAGATATGTTGACTTTATTTTTCTTTGTGTGCTGTCTATGAGGATTTCTTTGATGAGTGGTCTCTCCCTAAGAAGTTTTCGATGATGCATAGCTAGAAGACTGAGGGTATGAGAACATGTTTTATTTCTTTATCTTCTTATGGGTATATTTCATTGATTATAACTGTCATGAGCATTTATGCTGGTCTTACTTGACACTAGGGATTGACATGGTATTATCCTTGACTATTTTGCAAGTGCATGCTTATAGCTACCGTGACTTTCATTTGTCTTGGTACAAGCATAATCTCGCCATAACAAACTTAGGTAATCTCACTGCACTAGTCATGATGACCTACATGTCTTTGGTGCCTAGGTGGGATTTCCACATTTCATCTGATATAGATCATATTCATATACCCATAGTCATACTAGTGTGTATTGTATGATCTTATGATGCTACCAATAAAAGCTTGATGATGATAATTAGAAGTCTATAAGCGTTGTGACCTTGCAAGTCAACCACTTTTCATAGTAGCTTACATTTTAGGGTCATGTTAGATTAGTTTTGCATCTTGCATATGGAGAGAGCTCTCCTTTTCATCTTACATGGACCTATTGGTCAACTGCGCTCATCTTCCCTTTTCTCGATCATGTCTTTCACTCCTTGTCTTTCATCACGACCTGTTCCTATCATCATAAGGGGTTAATCATATCTATATCTCAAAAATGTCATTTTTAGAAACATGAGTCTATATCATACACATGAGAATCAATCATACATCTATGAGAGAGAATATAAATGAGCATTTATAACATACATTTTGAGCAAAATGACAAGACAATACATAAACTGATACATCCATCACAAGTGAGACGTAAACACAAGATATATTAAACATCCAGTAATCTCATATATATAACAATGTCATCATACAATATACAATATGAGATCCCAAAATCTAGATCATAAAGTCTCAGGATATGTCCAAAACATCTAAACCTAAGCCCTAAACCTAGGATTCGCTCTCCCCATCACGTGGACCTAGTGGTGGGGGAGGTCATGCCACATCTGGTACCATGTCTGATTTGCCTTCCCTTTGAGAGTAAGATGGTGCTCTCTGATCCTCTAGCAAAGCCTGTAAGTAGAGTCCATGATAATAGGCAGCTTGTGCTATCTCTCTCTAGATCTCTGTTGTGTCTACCTGTACCACCCTCTCCTGATGTGCTATCTCTGCCCTGAGATCCATAATCTATTGATCTCTCTCTTGCCTCAAATTAGCTAGCTATTGATCTCTCATAGCTATAGTGATCCTCAGCTACTACATCTCTACCTCTAGAGCCTATATCCTAGCTCTCAGGTCCTCCCCTCCCGCAGGCTAATCCTATTGTACCTCTACCTATCAGGGAGCTGGTCTCATCTCATCCTCAGGGGTCATCAATCTCTATCCCCATGGCCATTTCAGACCACTTGATCTGGAGCCCTCACCTCTCTCCATCCCTCTCCCTTCCCCTCTCCCTCCATCTCCTCCATCTCCCCCATCATCCCCATCCCCACCCTAAACTACTATCAAGGCATCAGGTACTATGAAATGAGGGAATGGTGCCCTTCGCCACTCAGCCTTGTATGCTGCATCAGATCTTGCATCAGCCATATCAAGAAGGTACTCCTGGGCTCCCTCCTAATGCCATCTATCTCTGCAATGGCTATCTAATGGTCTAACATGGGTAGTCACCCATGTCCCTCCTCATCCCTAGCCCTCGCATAAGTGGTGGTCTCTGCTAAGACCCGCTGCTACCAACCAAAATCTCACCATACCTGAGTGATGCAAAATATCTTGACTATCTCTGCATGTCATCCTACTAATGGCTGGCTGCATAGCATATAGCTCAGCTCATCCTTTGCATCACCCCAAGACTCAACCTCCCTGTATGGCCTCCATGTGAAGGAGGTCATCTCATCTAGAATCTTCCTATAGTATGTCACATCCCTAGTATGGGCATGTGATATAAACCCTCTATAGCTATATATGAACAAATATCTCCACTCTCTTGACTGAACCCTGGGGTGCACCACAACATTGTGCTCCCAAGCCCACACCTATGCCAGGATGGCACCGCCATCCCATGTCTGACCATCCTTGTAGATGATCTCATGCAACTCATGATACATCTCTATAAGTATGGTAGGTCCCCATGCCATGTGTCAAGGTTTGCCTACCAAATCCACCAGTAACCTACCCCAGCTGAGTGGAAATCCCTTCTGATTGTGGTCAGTCATTAGGGCCTATGAGATGATGGATGCAACAATACAAGGTACTGGAAAGTCTCTGCCAAAATCATCAATCAATCTGTCCCAGCTCACATGACGTTCTAGGATGGTGACATCCTAGAACATAGCCTGTATCACTTGTCATCCCTTAGTGGCATCTTGATCATAGTACACCTGTGTCAACAAACAATCATGTTAGTTTTCATCATATGGAAACATTATATTTAAATAATTATATCTTAAAGCATGATTTTACTCACTGGCTCTCATGACATGGTACTCAAAGAATCTGATAGATGTCCTCCAGTGTGATGGATGCCTCTCCTATGGGCAAGTGGAAGGTGTTGTGCTCACTATGCCATCTCTTGACAAGAGCAGTCAACAACCCATGATCAGCCCAGACATATGGGAACCACAATAAGTATCAGAATCCCATCGCTCGAATGTCAGCCTTGCCTAGATCATCTAGATCTCAGATGCATCTCAATCCCACCACCTTCGGCACTCTGATGAGTAGCACCAGAAAGTGCTCCTGCAAGCCATTAAACCAAGCTAGATGTCAATACATATCATGATGAATGTCTAAAAATTAGTACAAGATATATACAATGTAAAATTGTCTAGACCCATGTCATTTTTGCTCACAAATACTTACAAATATCAAATTTTTTAACTTGGGTGATACTACTTTTGGAAAAAGTACATGTGATACTTCTCCCTATAGTAGTGTGATATACCTTTGATTATGTGATACTTCACCAAGTATCATGTGATAGTTTGCCAGTTATTGTGCGATACTAGTATCTCGCACGTGTAATACATCTAGGACCAGCAAAGTATCACACAATGTTTCTCTCTAAAGGGTGGGATACTTCTAAAGTATCACGCGATATATCACCTAGTTCTTGAAAATTGAAATTTTTAAATTTGAAAATTCTTGAAAAAACATGCTAAATATATTAAATGCTCATTAATGACTCAAAAAGGTGAAGTTTTTTTGAAAACTCACCGGGGCAGCATAGTGTGGAGGCCAGTTGTGCAACCGACCATGCTCAAACCAATGCCTGTGGATGGGAATCACTACTTGCTGAGCCATTTTCTCTCTCTAAGCTCTTGAAATTCTCAAATGGCTAAATGACAAATGATTTTGAAAATGACACTTTTGCCCCTTATATAGCATTTTGACTTTTTGACCTAATTTTCAAAACACCTCAGAATTGCATGAAAATTGCACCCCTAGCTAATTTTGACATCCTAGATCCATTTTCAAACTCTAAATCAAAATCTAAGTTAATCTTGATAGTCAAAATTGCATTTCAAATTTTCTCCTTCTTTTGTGCAGTTGGCTGACCATTTGAGGCCTGATCCTTTGATCTTTTTTGAGGCACCTTTATTTCTTCATCCCCATCTCTTTCAAAATTCTAGTCTTTCATTCACTTTCATTCGATTCATCTCTCTGAGGTTTGACTTCATTCTTAATCTATATCTTTCCCAATCAATCCTAGTCAAACTAGGGCATATCTTCACCGCTTAATGGTTATCCTATCATGCTTCATCTTTGATCATGATTTCTAGTGCTTTGATCAAATTTACTATTCTCCTCTACTTGATTTTGATTTTGATTCAGAGGGGGCAGTACCTATTGGATTTAATCCCCGATTTTCTTGATTCAGCTATCTTTTTATGAGTTTTCACTCAGCTTGAGATTTTTATCTCTTATTTTGGATGTGATCCCAAAATGAACTCATGTCTAGAATCTTTTGTTTATTTTTGTCCGAACGTGTTCCCAAAATGAACACATGTCTGAGTTATTTTGTGATCCCAAAATGAACTCACATTTCAATTCTTCTTTGACCTCATGTGTTCCTAGAATGATCAAACATTAGTCAAAGAGGGGAAAATGTATGCACCCTAAAATGGTTGCCTAGACTTTGGGCCCCCATTTAGCAATTTATCAAATCCCTGAATCAATATTTTAAAAAATCAGCATTTTGTCAATTATATCAATTTCCTTGATCAAATCCTATTTTATCATTTTCGATTATTTGCCTTGGGCTAACCATTTTATCCTAAGTCTTTATTTATTTAAAAGGAATATTTCCTCCCCTTTTAATAAATAAAAAGCCCCCACTTTTCCTCTTATCCTAAGTTGCACAAATAAAGCATTACTCTTATTTTATAAAAAAGGGAAAAAACACTTTTTGTCTCATATGGACACAAAAGTCAACTCTTATTTTCTCATTGGAGGATACTTGTGCACACAGATTTCTCCTCTTTGATACTCCACCGTTGATTAAATATTTTTCTTCTTAATCTCCATGGTCCATTTCTCCTCATTTCCTATAAAAGATCTCTCTTCCTCATTTGCATATCATTCACTTTTATGCTAACTTTATGCTGCAGGTTTTCTAGGTCATTTGGAGCTCTTTGAAGACTTTCTTGCATCCAAGCTTTGAAGACATTGTTGTTGCATCTCATTTAGCTTGTTTTCATAGTTGCATAATCATGGCATTCTTAGTATAGACTTTCTTTATGCAATAGATTAATCTCACATAGTCTAAATAGGAAGGATTTGTAACACTTGTTCTTTCCTTTCATAGTTTAGTTGCATTGTACTTTCATTTCCATAGCTTAGCTTACATCTCTCATTTTCTATCTTGCATATTCATCTTAATCTAGTTGCATTTGCATTTCATAGTGATTCTTGGGGATATTGGCATTCTTTCCCTTGTCTTCATTTGAATCTCTCATTGTGTGGTTGACTAGCAAGGTCATTAGCTTAATAGCTCTAGCTGAGAGCAATTTTACAATCTTGCAACTCCATACATAGAGAGCTATGGATCAATTTTTGAGACCTCATTCTTGAGTGTTCTTGATTGTAAGGATTCATAGAAGTGCACTACTTTTGTGTGTACAATAGCAACTTCAACAACCAGACTTCAACAAGAAATGAAAGAATGTAGGGAAATCCTGGAAACCCAGGAAGAAGTATCAGATAAAATCTGATGTATAATTATTTGGTTTTCATCATCAAGGTTACTATAAATGCAATTTGAACCGGTTTCTTGTTGCAAGAAAAATAAACTTAAATGCCTAAACCAACTACAACTTGCATGAGTCTGAGCATGGGAACAACTGGGACTCATCAAATACCAGTTCAACATTAAATTGGCATGGCACACTGGGAGCTAAAATTAGATCACGATGGCAACCCACATCTTCATAATTTCACTACCTGCAACCATCCTAGAAAGATCAAATCTGATCTACCTTTTGTCATTTATGGCCACTATAACAAACCCTACAGACAAACCCTGGAAAAAGATTTGAATTTGAAAAATAACAGCTAGCAGGTTCAAGTTTGAAACATGACCATTGATCTATCTCTTTCCTAGCTCATTAGGTGATTCTCAAAATTTGGCAATAGTCAACCAAGCTTTCAATTGGTATTTAAAATAGGACCGTCGATCTTCACTAAAGAAAGATCTGATAGTCATCGTAGCATAGCAATCAGTAAAACTTCGCACACCTCTTCTTCATGGCAATGCGAAAACTGTTGGATCAAGGAAGATCAATAGTGACATGAAACCTTCAGCATCCTGACACCACTTGACAACTAGACATAACGCTATTGTCAGATGGAAGATCCAATGGTTGATTTGTTTTGTTCCTTCTAACTGGACCCACTTTGCATTTCAATGACATGATATGAAATCGACGGCTATCACAATACCGCAAGAAGAAATTTTTGGAAATATCCCAGACTATCCAGGTTACTGAGAGGGGAGGGGTGAATCAGTAACTTCAAAACTTTTAACAAATTTAGATCTTAACCATATTTCAAATAACATTAGATTGATAATATGATTGCATGTATGAGTAACAGAAAGAATAAAACATTCATAACACTTTGAACACAGAGATTTGGTGACCCAAAAACCTTCCAAATAGAAAGTAAAACTAGGGTGGGGATGATACCCAGAAAACTTCAATACTGCAGTATAAAGTTTACCGGTTAAGGCTTACAATGATCACTTCTGATGATCTGCCCTGTTAGGAGCAATAAGGACTGCTAGGTCCACCTTGTTAGAGGATTTACAAACATACAATAAAGTATGTACTCAGTTAAAAGATTTTACAAAGACTATTAAGTCTACCCGGTTAAAGGATTTTAAGCTGAGTCACCTGTTAGAATGAAATAGTAGATCTCTTACTTGTAACTATACTTGCTGATTGAGATTCTCTGATGTACTGATCACCTTCTATGATGGATAGATCTTTGCTTCTTCTTATACTGCTATAGCCCTTTGTAATTTGCTTATCTCCCCTTTCTCTATTTTTCATGCTTCGCTACTTCACACCTTGGATATGATACAAAACATTGTTTATATATCAATCCAAAACAATTAAAAAATAATTACAAAGTTGGCTCTTAACACAAATATTACTGAGTCAGCCCAAATATAGTTACTCGATTACTGCAAACTAACTCGGTGACTTTCTGATACTCGGCATCCACTGTGTTACTCAACATCGTCATGCTCTCGGTAGAAGTAGAGGCTCGGTCCATACTAACCACTCGATTGTAGTTTCAAACTCAGTATATACTAGAGACTCAGTAGATATAGTGTCACTCGGTAGAAATTGAATTCCCTATTTACCATGCTGGCACTCGGTAAACACTGCTCATTTCATCACTTGGTAAACATTGTTCTGTCTACTCGGTAAACACTGTCCTATCTGCTCGATAAACACTATCCTATCTGCTTGGTAAACACCATCCTGTCTGCTCAATAAACACTGTCATGTCTGCTCGGTAAACACATAGAGTCTGAATAAGTGTTGTCGCTAATGACAAACATACTTAATACCAACAATCTCCCCCTTTGGCATTAGTGACAAAACACTTATTTCTCAAAACTTATATACACAATCATGCTGATACTGGTTTTGATTTTTCAAAAATTTATCTTTGTCATACCGCTGTATATACATGTCATGTCTCCCTTATACAGTATATATACAAATATCTTATTTCACCTCACACTCATATTTCCTATTTCTCTCATATACTTTCTCCTCCTTTTTGACAATAATGCCAAAGGTGTATATATAAATATTTTACATGGAGATACCAAAATGTGAGAGAAAATTAGAATGCACCTTTCCAATTAGTGCTAGAGTTCTATCCCAATTCTCTTGCAGAATCTTGCATGTATGGAGTGCAACTTGGACTTCTACAGAGAGTTCAATCATGTGATCTGCAATTGAAAATTGATTGTCATGGATCAATGTTTTTGAGTATGCAATATGCTTTTGCATTATATCCATGATGGGAAGGATCATGTTCTGAATATCTATTAATGTTGATCTGATCCTTGCATCTTCTTTCAATAACTCTAACTGCTTATCAGATAGGAATCTGACTGTCATATGATGTGCAGAGCTTGAACTAGGTTCAAGTTGCAACTTCTGTGCACTGATATTTAGATCCTCATCAATCTTATTTATTTTGTGTTTAATCTCCTTTGAGAACTTGGCAACATTACATACTTTGACAAAAAATGATATTACCTTGGAATAGGAGGACTCAATGCTAGTCAAAACTGAAGATAACCCTGCCTAATTGATAGCTATATGCTGAGCAATGTGCTCAAGCACTTTATTTTCAAACTTTTTCTTAGCCTTCTCAAGCAACTTATTTGATCCAAAGGAATCCTCATTGAACTTGTTTACTGCCTCTGCCAATTGCAACAAAATGTGTTGAGAGGAATCAACTTCAACACCTATTGTTTCTACCAAAATGTTCTTGGCATCCTCAATGATCTTATATTCCTTATCTCTTTCTTCTTTTAGTTTCTTCTGCTTTTCTTTCCTCTGGAGAAGTTCACCAACTGTTTGCATTTGGTCTACTATGAGGTTTGCAAAATCTAATTGGGGAATTTCTATCTCCTCATCTAAATCTATATCTTCTACTACACTCTTAATCAAAAATTTTGTACTCAGTTGAGTCTTTATACTTATTGCCTTTGTAGTAGAAATTATTGTACACATAGTAGGACTTGTAGTGAAAACTGATAAACTTTCGACTAATGGGATGCTAACTAGAATACTTGATAACTCAAAATTGAAGAAGGTACTAAAGATTGCAACTCGGTGGAAGAAGGAGACTAAAGCTTGGTGGATGAAGTGGTAGCCACTTCTGTCATTGATACATTGAGTTGTGGTAGTGATGATTAGACATTTGATGTATCTGAGGGAGTTGTCACAATCACACTTGAAGTTTTCTCTGGGCTAGATGTAGCAATTTTTACTAGAGAGTGAGGAAGTGAGGCAATCACCTCTGCAGCTATCCAAACTGGATCACCTTCCTCAACATTCTTCTTATCTTCCTCAGTGGCTTCTTCTATCTCAACATTATCAATCTGAACTACTTCTTCTTCTTCATCACTGTCATCTTCAATATCTTTAATTATCATAGTTTTAGTACTCGGTTTGTGAAGATGATAGATGTTTTTCCAAGTAAAATTTGCACTCTTCACAACCGACTCTATATCCTTGATCAAAATCAAACAAATGTTAAATTTTAGTGTCATCTTATGCTCATTTTCTATCAATGCCTTACTTATTTCAACATTTTTCAAACTTGGCATCAACTATCTTAAGGTTTGAGCATATATGTCCTTGACAGTTTTCCTTGCATTGGACCATCTCATCTTGACTCGGTTTAATAAGACTCCTAGGATTTGAGAATCCATATCATCAGGTGAGTACTTCCATTTTCCCATTTTCTCAATAACAACATCTTCAATTTCCTGCTGCTCTACCTGTGACCTTGTTTCATATTTGAGAGATTTGAAATTTGCAATTCTAGATCCCTCTCTCAAATCTTTAATCTTTTGTTCAAATGAGGGAGGAGGCCTTTTGAGTACTATATCATCATTGACTTTACCTACCTTGTCCCTTGATCTTTTCCTTGTGAATACTGTAGTGGGTTGCTCGGGTTCCTTGGTGATAGTTACATTTCCTTTCTTCTTTACAGGCACTAGTTCTTCTTTACTCTCATCCTTTTCTTCTTTACTCTCATCCTTTTCTTCTTCTTCTTCTACAATATCCTCTCCTATGCCCTTGATTAACATTAGAGGTGTGCTAGATTGCATCTTGGCCATCCTCTTTCTGCCTTTGTTAACCGCCTGTGGAAGTTTTATGCTTAGCTCAATTCTTATCTTAGCTTCGTCATATGTTCCAAAGTATGGAGCCTTTGGATCAACATGTTGATTTACTAGGGCTTCAATTATATCCTTTGTTTCATCAATGTTTACCTCATAAGGAAGAGGTTTTACCCATACAATCCTAGGCCTTACTGCCTGAATGTATACTCTATCACAATCAACCATGAAACAAACATCATCTTTATAATCTTCCACCAGCTTTAGTGGAATCTAGAATCTGTTATTCATCTTTTCTTTAAAAGATTCAAAATAGTTATCCATTATGCTTACAAAATTTTCACCCATTTCTGCAATATACTCATTTATCTGATAAAGAACAGGCACATCCTTTCTCCATTTTACCATGCCTTTTGATGGGAAAAACTTTTGAGTATAGAAAAATAAACAAACCAACAATGAGCCAAACTTACATGGATTGTTCTTTGAGGTTTGAATGCTCTCCATATTCTTGTTGAACTATTTCAACAATAAATCTGCTAGGTCAAATGACAGATTGTTCTTCACAATTTTATAAGCTAGGTCAACTGCTTCACATGGAACACTATTCTGCCGACTTGAATTGTATATCTTGTGAGCTATGACATATGTGCCAAATTTTAGTTCTACATTGGTAATACTATTTATTCTCATACCTCTACCATCCCATTCAGTTAGGGTTTTCTTTTCCAACTCTACCCGACCTAGGGTTTTAGTAGATTTAGCCTTGGCAAGCATGGGAAGACCAATGATTCGGTGAATCATCTTCTTTGTTATTTCCACTAGTTTCTCAAGCCAAATTTTACCTTTGTGCACTTGGCTTAGGATATATCTAATCCATTTTATCGAGAAACTCTGAGGCAAGTGGGTGATATGTGTAAAACCCTTATCTTCCAAATGTTTATGTTCCAGTTTGAGAACACCATCTACACACAGTTCATCATGAACAATATCTATCTCTAGGGTTCCAAGCTCTTGAATTGTACCTTTAAAATGACTGTGAATGTCATTAACAAGAAGTACCTTTGGAGGAATTTGAGATTGAGCTCCACTTGGATCTAGGGTTTCTACAATCGTGAGCATGAGTTTGAAATCCAGTGCTTTCCATTCTCCTTGAACTAGCATTTCCAAACCTTTCTTTACTTTGGTGCTGGATGATGCCATGGTAGCTAGGTAGAAAAAGAAAAATTCTTTGAAGAAATTTCTGCTGCAAAATTTTGCTTCGAATCGCTTGATCGCACTAGAAATTTCTCTGCTCAATATGCTAATATTCGCGGTGAAGAATGAACTCGATTTCATGCTTTTTGTTAAAATTTTGTCATTAATGCTCTATAGGAATTAGGGTATTGAATTTGATAGACTGTCATCCACTATGCATTAAATGCTCGGTGAAGATTCCACAACTCAGAGAACATACAAATTCATACTGCTCCGACCTTACTTGGTAACCAAATGAAATTAGGTTACACCTGACCTTGCTCAGTGGTAACTGATACCGACCTTCTTGTGATCCTTTTGTATCTTGCATACTGATTTGGATCTTTCTTCCTTTCAATTCAGGAACTATTTAGAATATGTCTATGAAGATACAGTCCCAGTGCTTTCTTGGAGACTTAGTTAGAGTTGATAGAGCCACTCTCTTCATGAGTGACTTCATTACTTGGACTGGTTTTCTTAGTAGGTTTAGGAATCCATTGTTGTCTCATCTTCTTCCTGATGCTATTTTCTTTTTCTTTCTTTTCATCTTCAACTTTGCCTAAATTCATGCAATTTTTAGCTATGTGACCGAGCTTCGTGCATTTATAAGATCTTATGGTAGTATCCCTTTTTCTCAAGTGATGCCTTACACAATTCATGCCAATGTGCCCATATTCTCCACAGTAATGACATCTACACCAAGTGTTGTAATCCCAACCAAACATTGCTTTCATAATTTGTTCTGCTGGATTGGGTGTTTTAGTTGTGCATTCTAATGCCTTATGACCTTGTTTGCTACATTTGTGACATTTGCATTTAAATCTTGGTTTATCCTTGCATTCATTTGCTTTATGACCATGTTGATTGCAATTTTAGCATTTTCCATTGAATTGTGCTTTTCCATTGCTCCAACATTTGTTTGAAGTATGGCCAATTTTACCACAGTGATTACAAGTGAGTTTCTGATTCTTTTGAGTACCTTGTTTGGAGGATTCACCTTCCTCTTTGTATCCAAGTCCTATTTTTTCTTTTTGCTTATGAAGGTTTCGTTCATACACCTAATTTATATCTTCTTGAGATTTCAACATTCTCTCATTGATTTGCCTTTCAATGTCTAAGTCATTCACCAATCTTAAATTGATTTTCTTTTCAGATCTCAGCTCCTCTCTTATATTTTCATTTTCTGATCTCAAAGTCAAGATTTCTTCATTTGCATTAGAGACTTGATCAATAAGGTTTTCTAGCTAAAGGGTTTGATTCTAGATTTCATTTTTCTTTCCATCTATTTCATCTTTCATCTTGTTTCTTTGTTTCAAGATTTCACAAAATCTTGTTGACTGAATTTCCTGCTCTCTTTTCAATTTTCTTATCTCTTCTTGCAGAGATCCACTCTTTTCTAGAAGTTCTTTAATTGCATTGTTTGCTTCATCTGAGCTGCTTGAAGGGAAAAAGTCTTCAATCTTTTCTTCAACATACTGGTGGTCATTAATCTGATTTGCAAGTTCCTTACTTCTTTTTAGGGATTGGGAAAGATGCTCTCTTGGTTCCTTGAGTTGAGTTATGGCCATTTCCAAATCTAGCTTTCCATTCTCAATTACTTTGTTAAGTCTGAATATCTCCATTGTCCTGAATCTTTTCTCAAGCTGTCAAACTTTATCTTGAGAACCACAAAGCTCTGATACCAATTGTTGGAAATATTCAAGACTATACAGGTTACTGAGAGGGGAGGGGTGTGTATGCACCCTAAAATGGTCGCCTAGACTTTGGGCCCCATTTATTCAATTTGTCAAATATCAATTTCTTGAATCAATGCTTTGCAATTTTCAAATCAATTCCTTGATCAAATCACAATTAAATCAATAATTCAAATATTTCTAAGGTTTGATCATTTCATCAATAATTTTATTTAATTAAAAGAAATATTCTCTTTTAAATAAATAAAATAGGCTTATTTAATTAAAAGAAATATCTTAAATAAAATAATCTTATTTAATTAAAACCCCTTTTAATTGAATGATTTTATCTTATTTAATTAAATATTCCTCTTTTTATTAAATAAACTTATCTTATTTATTTAAAAGATAATTCCTCTTTTAAATAAATAAAATCCCCACTTAAAGCAAAATCTATGATGGAAAAGGAAATAAATCAAATAAAAACAAAACAAAAATCCTTTTCCTGATTCTTTCAATAATTTTATTTAATTGAAAGAAATATTCCCTCTTAAATAAATAAAATAACTTTATTTAATTGAAAGAAATATCTTTTAAAATGAAATAAATTTATTTAATTAACATCTTTTTTAATTAAATGATTTTATCTTATGATATCTCTCTTTTAATTAAATTAATGTTATCTTATTTAATTAATAGAGAATCATTCTTTTAAATAAATAAAAAATCCTCTTAAAGCTCTTTGTGATGAAAAAAGGGAAACAAATAATTAAAAATAAATAAAATCTCTTTTCTCTCCACACTTTCTAAAAAATGAGCTTTATTTCCTCTTTTTGGATTTATCCCACATTGCTCTTGAGGATGCATTCTCTTCCACATTTTCCTATATAAGGAACCCTCTCCTTCTCATTTCAGATCCGAGAATTTTCATGTTATTGTTATACTGCAGGTTTGGAGAGCAATTTTGGAAGAAGCTTGTTGAGCACATTTGGAGCTTGGATATTTGAGACCTCTTTCTTCTTGTCTTCTTCTCTCATGTCTTATGGCAATCCATAGTTTAGATTAATATTGCATTCACATAATAGTTTAAATTCATGTTTCCTTTCATAGATTAACATTGTATAAGCATTCATTTCAATAGAATAGTTTATTTCTTGCATTGTTATCATCTAGACTAGTTTCATTTGCATGCAATAACTTGATGATCATGGAGATTAGCATGCTTGCTATTCATCTTTGAATCTCTCATTTCTTGGTGTACTTGCATGGGCATAACTAGGTCAATCTGAGGGCCTCATATACAAACCCCTGCACTCCACAAATAGAGAGCTGTGAATCGCTGTTTGAAACCTCATTCTTGAGTGTTCTTGAATGTAATGATTCACGAAAGTGTGACTACTTTCTAGCACACATTTTTGGCACCCACTGTGGGGTAGAAAAGATTAATTTCTAGCCTCATTCTTATTGATTTTTCAGTTTTAGTGTTGGTTCTAGGCCTTGTACGGCTATCTATAGACTAGAAACTCTATAATATAGTAATGGATGGATAGACTGATGAATCATATTTCTCATGATTTTTGTTTGGTTCATTTTTATAAAGAAATGAATAAGTTATGATTATTTTGGTGAAAGTGGGTATTTGTAGATTTGAGATTCTCTGAATACAGTCAGATTGAAATGTTTGGTACCAAAAAATTATGAAGGATCAAGACCTATAATAATATTCATTAGAAAGATAAATGAATTATCTTTCATTTCCTTTTGGTTTGAGTCATTTTTATTCAGATTTGTGAAAGTTACGGGCATTTGAGTGAAAAATGGTTTTTAACAATCTGCATTGGAGTTGCAGGCAATGATTTTCTCTTAGAAAATAATTTATGAATGGGAAAAACAAATGGCTTACATATTTGGAAACTAAATTCATTAATAGTTTCTTTGAAATTAGTTTGGTTTCATTTGGATTCTTTTGAGAAAGATATGTGATTCCCTAGGCAGGGTTTGGTGTTTTAAATATGATTTATGACAGAAAAATTGCAGTCCAAAAATGTTATTGGTTGAGGAACCAAATGGAATCATAAGACCTTATAATTTTGGGAAATGGTAGTTCTTGATGTTGGATAAAAACTTCATTCTTTCTATAAATTTTAATATTGTGATTTTATGGGTCAAATAAATCAATCTTTAAAGACTATCTTGAAGACAACAATGTTAAATCAAACTCCTAACAATTGATTTTCATATCTAACCATCTTAAGGTTTTTTTTTTTGAATGTGTGCTAAATGTTGGAGTGCAGATCTTTGGACCTAAGGTGAGTTCTTAAAATCTCTATAAAACTTGGTTTGGGCATAAAATCAATCTCTCATGTGTTTGGCTTGAGTGTTACATGCTTTCATAGAACACATTTTTGATGCTCTTAATGGGAAATGAATGAACATAGATTTTCTTTTATACAAGTTTGTGTTTAAGTGAATGCTTGTGTTTAAACATTACGTAATTCTTGGTCTCAAATATGAAAACATCTCATTGAGTAATCTAGGGCATGGATTCATTCCTTGTTTACATGAAGATTTAAATGCACCACTTTGTGGACTCACTTCATGTTTACTTGGAAAGTTAAATATTCCATGATTCAAACCCTCTTGCACTTATGAGTAGTATTGATTAGTAGTCTTAGATTACTTGTGATTGATCTAGATTGCTATCTTGGGTTATTGGACTCGCTAATCTACTGGGCCCTCATTTCTAACCTGTGGTTGCAATCTCAGCGCCACATTAAAGGGGAGGGGTCTATATGAAAGAAGCGTTAATTGTTCCACTAGGCAACCCTTTTGTGCTTTTTGGAACTCACTTGTTTTCTAGGTTGTGGAATCATTTGTAGCTTATGTGGGGTGTTAAGTGTTCCACCTTGTGGACTCACCTCATATTTTCTTTAAGCGTTAAGTGTTCCACCTTTAGTGCTTTTCAATACTTTTTGATAGAGAATTACTTTTCATTTTTTAGAAGGCCTGCTTGGGGATTTCATCACCTCAAGGGATGACCTTAACTCCCATGTTCTGGTGGAGTATAAATATTGGGAGGTGAATCCAAAGACACCTCTCTTGGGAATGAGTTAGATTTCACTCTTGGCTAAGCCTCAAAGAACTTTATACCTTTGAGAAGTGAAGGAGGAGATTTGGGTTACCGTCTCCCCCCGACTGTGTGATTTATGATTCTTCTCATCTATGGATTTGGGCCTCATGTACCTTGCATATATCGAGGACACCCTTTAGAAAAGCCATGTATATCCTTGTAGACAGCTTGCTAGGATGTTGTTGTGTTCTGAGTGCCTGCTAAAACATATCCAAGAACATACACAAGTAGAATCTTTAAGGAGTAGCATACTAAGTCACTATTCTTGTTCATGTGCAAGGTTGCTTTGCCCCTTACTCATTGTTTGAAGATAATTGCTTGCTTGAACTCCCTGATTTCTATCTTATGTGCCTGATCAATGATAAAAATCTATTGATGTATTTGATCTTTTAAAATGAACACAAAAACTGAGTTCCTGAGTTGAAGCACCAACCTTTTTACAGCTTGCTTGATTTTCTACCCTGTCATTAGAAGCTTGTCCTGACTCTAAATTTCTAGGTTTTTCCATCTAGGGATAGCATCATTTGGTTTACAAAGTCACCTTGGAAATAATTGTCAAGTTAAAAGACTATTCTTGGTGAGAGTTTATCTCTAGAATTGTTAGCCACATTCTTGGAGAATTTTAGTACTCTTTTTGTCCAAACCATTTCCACCAAATTCAATTTCAATTATATTTTGGCCTAGTCCAACCTCCTGATTCAAAAGTGCAAGGGTAGTCACCCTTTGATTTGAGGCACCTCTTTGACAGTGTTGGTAACTCCTTTTGCAATTTCTATCTTACCATCTCCCTTTGGACATTAGAGAACTTTGATTATCCTAGTTTGGTGTTGACATTTTGTGAGGCCATCTTATCACCAAGCGTCTTCAATTCTCAGTCTTCCTTGGTTAGTCCAAGTCAGATCCTAGGTGCTATCTTGTTGCTCAACATCTCAATGAACATTAATGGTATCAATTACACAAGATGACTCTTGGTCTTCTTCTTTCTTCTTCCCTTCCCATGTTTTTCTTCTAAAGTCTTCTCTTCACATGGGATATTCTTCTCATCTTCCTTATTCTTCTCCTCTTACTATCTAGTCTATTTTCTTCTATTCATCTCTTCTATTCATTTCTTCCATGCTTGATTCTTCTTCTTCCAGAACCATGAATTTTAACTATCTTTCTATGGAACCTATCTTGAAAATAGATGATCTTGAACTCATTGCTCAATTTGAAGAGTATCATTCTTCCAAAACTCTCATGGATGGTAAATTTATGAAAAAAATACAAGAGCAATCAAGTAAATCATAGGCCTTTTCTAGAATCATACTCATGATCATGTCACGACCCCCTTCTTTCAAACATTCTTCATCTTCGAAGTCTTATCATGAATCTTCTAAACATTATTCATCTTCCTCACCTTCCAAGTCTTTCCATGACTCTTCTAGAAACTATTTGCATTCATCATCTTCCAAGTCTTCTTCCTCCACTAGGTCTTCACTTTCCTCTTCTTTACGATCTCATTCCTCTTCTACTTCTTCCAAGAGTCTTACTCCTTGTATCAAGACATACCATGATGAGCAATATGATAGCCCTTGTGATACCTCTCGCATGAAGAGTGACACACCCATCTTTGATGACTATGATGACTACGATGACTATGATGATGGACAATGTAATGATACCTATGAAACCCCTATTCCTAAGAGTCCTCCTCGTCGTGTGCTCGTGCTTACTGGAAAAGGGTCATCACATTGGATAGATTGTGATGGTGATCCATATGACTCTGATTTTGAAAGAGACTTTGATGATTTTGTGAACAATACCTAGATGATACATCTACTTCATTTGAAGAAGAGAAAGCTCAATGCGCTAATTATAAACATAAATATCATAAGAATGTCTCCTCTAAAAATTCTCTTGCCGAAAATAAAGACAACACTCTCAATAAAGATCATATTAATGTCAAACCTTTGTCTTGTGATGGTTCCATTCCATCCCCTACTTCTTCCAATACTCCTACATCTCCTAAAGTCACCAAGTCTTCCAAATCTTTCACAAATCCTACATCCGACATAAATTCTAATGCTTTCCATGCAGTTCCCTATAGTTATCCTCAAGGGCCACCTTTTAAAGATACTCAAGCTAACCTTCACTTGGCTGCAAATACTTTTGATAATGCTAAATCTAAAGAGCCTAAGCCTTTATGCGCTATAATGCCTACTTCAACTATTCCTTCACCATCTCTACCAAAGTCTTCCATACAACTCCAACCTTCTTCCTTGTCCTTAGAAGTGGCTTCATGTCAAGAAGACTCTAAAACTGATACAAAAAAGAATATAAAGAAAGATCAAGATCAAGAACCCTCCATGTCATCCACTCCTTTTCATGATGTTCTCTATCCATGTCATGGTTTTTTTGATCCTTTATGCCGTTCCTCATTTATTCCACCATGTCTTAAGTCTTCTCCAAAGCAAGATCAAGCTACTACCCACACCATTGAGCTTATTGATAATGAAAATAACCTTACCACGCTTGCACTTTCCAAAGATGATACTTCCATTAAGGTTATTGAAAATGGTGTTGTTACTTCCGATGTTAAGCCTATTCAAGAGATAAATTCTGCACTTGTGCTATCCAAAGATCCTTGTCAAGATCAAAGTCTTCCATCTTCTTGTTCTACCATTCCATGTTCACTTCTGCTTTCTACTCTTCCTAAGTCTTCGCAAGCTTTGAATGATCCTATCAAAGAAAATGCTCTTATTCAAGATGTCCAGGATCCTATTGAAAATTCTAATGCTCACTCTGAAGATGTTGATATCCTTGGTTGTCATATAGATGCTGATGAACTTATTGATTATCTTTTTGCATCTTCCACTTCCATCCTTGGACCTCTTCCACCACTACTAAGGACTTCACATCTTCCTTCCATATTGGGTCCTTATGTCCCTTCATTTTCCCCTCCTAGCTCTCCTAATTCTTCATCTATCTTGGGTCATTATGTCCCTCCATCTCCTATCTTTCCTCAAGATCAACATAGATGCATACCTTTGAATCCTTTTCATCCATCCACCCATCTACACTAGTCATATTATCCTTCTTCTTCCACACGTCCCAAGTCTTTTGGAAGTAACTTGAATGTTCAATATAAGAAAAAGAAATAATACAAGAATCCATCAAAGAAAGAAGATCACCATGTCTCCTCTAATCGACATGGGGGCATAAAGTCAAAAGAGATATCTAAGAAGAAAACTACAAGACAAGTATGGGTTCCAAAATCCATCATTCAAGATATTCTCTCTAAGTCATCAAAAGGAAATAAAAAGCCTAAGGCTATATGGATTCCAAAGTCTCTTGTAAGAGAGTCTCCTGTTGAACAAAAAGTGAAGTTGACATTCAAGCTTTCAAAGACTTCCACCTCATATTCTTTCAAAAATATTCTTCCATTCCATGCACCTAAACCGCAACCTCTACTAAACGTTCACCATATTCCTTCACATATTCCTTCATTCAAGTTTCCTCCATCCTCTTGCCACCCTCCAAGGTGTGCGTCGATGTTGATCTTGCATTCCTTTCCATCTACTCTTTCAAAATCCTTCCATTCATTATTCTCTTGCCTTCTATCATTTTTCCTCATTTGCATATTCCTCCTATCTTCCAACTCCACTTGCTTTACATAAAATCATATCCTCCATTTTTCTCTTCCATCTTCCTTTCCCTATCAGTATCTTTGAGCATATAATTTTGAATCCTTGACATATCATGGTTTATCCTTTCAAGGAGCATTATCTAAAAGCTTGCCTTCTTCCAAAAATTATAAAATTCAAAAAAAAAAGAAAAAAGAGAAAAAAATAAAAAAATTGAAAATGTGCCTTGGTGAAAACCTGGAAATAGGCACCTTGGTAGAAAAAGTAAAGAGAAATAAATTCATCCTATGGTGAAAACCACTCCCTTTTGGCACCTTGGATAAGTACCATGATGAAAACCTAGCAATCAAGCATCATGCATAGTTCTTCTACATATCTCATCCATTCCGTCTTCTCTCTTTGATCTTGACAAGGTTGACCTATACATGAAAATTTGGCTCTCTTGTGAGCTATCTTACGATGATATTGCTTTCATTCCCTTCCTATTTAGCCTTCATATTTATCTTCCTCCATTCATTTTCACCTATCACTATCCTTTTCCCCTTTGATCTTGATCTAAATAAAAAGAGTAAAATACGATGCTATGAAGCCTCTTGACCTATCTACTCCTTTGGACTGCATCCTTTCCTTCTTTTGCATTACACTTTTGAGGCTTATCCTATGCTAGTCTTTCATTTCTTGTCCAAATGTGCTTTACATGACATTTTTTTCCCTAGCTTGGGTACGCTTGAGGAGTTTGTCCTTGAGGATTTCTTCCCTCCATTCTTCTTCATTCCCTAGTCTTTCATCTCTTCCGTCAGCTTGCTACTCCCTCTTGTCCTCCACCTTGCTAGACTTTGGGACTACACAATGTGATCTTGCTTGGGAGTTTGATGCCCATTCTGTGTGGGGGCATCATTTGTACATATTTATTAATCCTGAAAAAATACTAAAAAAATTCATATATGATGCTGAAAAAATTCTAAAAATCAGAAAATGTCCTGAAAAAATTATCATCTTAGTGAAAACCTAGCAATAGGCATTTTGATGTATCTCACAAAAATTATATATTCCAAAAATACCCAAAAAATAAAAAATTTAAATTTTTTTTAAAAAATAGAAAAAGTGCCTCGATGAAAATCTGGAAACAAGCGCTTTGGTAGCAAAAATACAAAAAAATTATAATAAGTCTTGAAAAAATTCTTCCAAGTGGTGAAAACCTGAAAACGGGCACTACTTGAGGCCTTTGCACCCCTATTTCTTAGCATGCGTCCTTGACACTTAGCCTTTCTCCATCATACCTTGTCCTTGTTGCCTTGGTTTGGAATTGGTCTTTGTCTTTGTCTAGGGGGCATCATTGTGTTAGCTTTGGTCTCTTGGATATGCTTGTCTTTAGGACACCTTGCAAATGGTGTTTTTCAACACCAACCCAACTATGTTTTTCAACACAACCCCTGAAATTGAGTGTTTTTCAACACGTATCAGTTTGGTCTTATCTAGTTTGGTCATGTGATCTTACCTACTAGCAAGCATTAGATCCTTATCCTTGGAACTCAATATCAATTTATACACTTAAAATTTTTAAATGCAACACTTAATGCTTGAGATATGTCATGATTTTTTTTTTGTCCTGACTGTTATTGATTTTTGTTTAATGTCCTTGTCTAATAAGTCTCTCCATGATGCATCACTAGAAGACTTGGGGCATGGGGCATGTTTTTATTTGCTTTCTGCTTGTGGGTGTTGTCTTGAACCTCTTTTGTGTCTCTTGTTGTCTCCTTGACGCACTTAGGAGATTTAAGGCATCATCCTTGACTATTTTTTTGCACAACCATTCTCATGGTCATCCCGGTGTTTATGGCTTGATGCGAGCATGGTTTTGCTACATTAAATTGGGTAAGCTAACATTACAGTCATCTTGACCTTTATGTCTTTGATGCTCATGTTAGAATCTTTGCACATTCTAATCTGATATAAATCACATTCATATCTTCATAGTTGCATTTTTTACTAGTGTTGATTGTGTGATTGTCCGATGTCCAGTAATAACAGCCTTATGATGAAAATAAGTTCTTTTACATTCTCTAATGAATGATGAACACAAAAATCCTATGTTACCCTATTGCAAGTACACCTTTGCATTTTCATGTAGCTTGCATTATTTAGACTTCATGTTAAATTTGTACTCTTAGGCTGCATTATGAGTTTGAGAGGGTTTCCTTCATCTTTATTGTGGACTTTTAGTCAACTATGGTCACATTTTGATCTTCATTTCCTTACCTTCTTTCATGATCTCAATAAAAATTCCCTATCTTAAACAGTTGATTGATTTTGGGGCATCTTATTTCTGGAGGAAAATACTCTTTCTTCTCTCCATTTCTTTCCATTTCTTCCAAACTTCTATCTTCCATTCGCTTTCACCCCACTTCTTTTCTTCTAATTCAACCTTGGGGCATAATCTTTCTTGCTGATCTACCTTGGTTCTATGATATTTTTTTATCTTTCATCTTATGTCAAGAACCTTATGTTTAGTTCGATTTGATCAAATTTATCAATTTACTATTTCTCCTCTATCACATTTCAATTTCGATCACGAGGGGGCAGTACCTACCAAACTTCAATGCTTGATTCAGCTTTATCAAATTTATCCATTGCTTCTTTTGGGGCAACCTTGCTTGAGATTCTTATCTCTTATTTGAGACTTGACAATTACCTATTCATAGGTGTTGGCCTTATCTTTTTCAGTCTGCTTATCTATGTCCTGATGTGTTCCCATCCGTCGAACACACATCTGGGTTGTTTTGTGATATCAAATTGATCTCACACTTCAATTCCATTCTTTGACTACATGTGATCCCGAGTCGACCTCACATTAGTCAAAGAGGGGCAAATGTATGCACCCTAAAATGGTCCCCTAGACTTTGGGCCCCATTTATTCAATTTGTCAAATATCAATTTCCTGAATCAATGCTTTGCAATTTTCAAATCAATTCCTTGATCAAATCGCAATTAAATCAATAATTCAAATATTTCTAAGGTTTGATCATTTCATCAATAATTTTATTTAATTAAAAGAAATATTCTCTTTTAAATAAATAAAATAGGCTTATTTAATTAAAAGAAATATCTTAAATAAAATAATCTTATTTAATTAAAACCCTTTTTAATTGAATGATTTTATCTTATTTAATTAAATATTCCTCTTTTTATTAAATAAATTTATCTTATTTATTTAAAAGATAATTCCTCTTTTAAATAAATAAAATCCCCACTTAAAGCAAAATATATGATGGAAAAGGAAATAAATCAAATAAAAACAAAACAAAAATCCTTTTCCTAATTCTTTCAATAATTTTATTTAATTGAAAGAAATATTCCCTCTTAAATAAATAAAATAACTTTATTTAATTGAAAGAAATATCTTTTAAAATGAAATAAATTTATTTAATTAAAATCTTTTTTAATTAAATGATTTTATCTTATGATATCTCTCTTTTAATTAAATAATGTTATCTTATTTAATTAATAGAGAATCATTCTTTTAAATAAATAAAAAATCCTCTTAAAGCTCTTTGTGATGAAAAAAGGGAAACAAATAATTATAAATAAATAAAATCCCTTTTCTCTCCACACTTTCTAAAAAATGAGCTTTATTTCCTCTTTTTGGATTTATCCCACATTGCTCTTGAGGATGTATTCTCTTCCACATTTTCCTATATAAGGAGCCCTCTCCTTCTCATTTCAGATCCGAGAATTTTCATGTTATTGTTATACTGCAGGTTTGGAAAGCAATCTTGGAAGAAGCTTGTTGAGCACATTTGGAGCTTGGATATTTGAGACTTCTTTCTACTTGTCTTCTTCTCTCATGTCTTATGGAAATCCATAGTTTAGATTAATATTGCATTCACATAATAGTTTAAATTCATGTTTCCTTTCATAGATTAACATTGAATAAGCATTCATTTCAATAGAATAGTTTATTTCTTGCATTGTTATCATCTAGACTAGTTTCATTTGCATGCAATAACTTGATGATCATGGAGATTAGCATGCTTGCTATTCATCTTTGAATCTCTCATTTCTTGGTGTACTTGCATGGGCATAACTAGGTCAATCTAAGGGCCTTACATACAAACCCCTGCACTCCACGAATAGAGAGCTGTGAATCATTGTTTGAGACCTCATTCTTGAGTGTGCTTGAATGTAATGATTCACAGAAGTGTGACTACTTTCTAGCACACAGGGTGAATCAGTAACTTCAAAACTTTTAACAAATTCAGATCTTAACCATATTTCAAATAATATTAGATTGATAATCTGACTACATGTATGAGTAACAGAAAGAATAAAACATTCATAACACTTTGAACACAAAGATTTGGTGACCCAGAAACCTTCCAAATAGAAAGTAAAACTGGGGTGGGGATGATACCCACAAAACTTCAATACTACAATATAAAGTTTGCTGGTTGAGGCTTACAATGATCACTTCTGATGATCTGCCCTGTTAGGAGCAATAAGGACTACTAGATCCACCTTGTTAGAGGATTTACAAACATAAAATAAAGTATGCACTTGGTTAAGAGATTTTACAAAGACTGTTAAGTCTACCTGGTTAAAGGATTTTAAGTTGATTCACCTGTTAGAATGAAACAGTAGATCTCTTACTTGCAACTGTACTTGCTAATTGAGATTCTCTGATGTACTAATCACCTTCTGTGATAGATAGATCTTTGCTACTTCTTATACTGCTGTAGCCCTTTGTAATTTTCTTATCTCTACCTTTCTCTCTTTTTCATGCTTCACTACTTCACACCTTGGATATGATACAAAACATTGTTTATCTATCAATCCAAAACAATTACAAAATAATTACAAAGTCAGCTCTTAACACAAATATTACTGAGTCAGCCCAAATATAGTTACTCGGTTACTGCAAACTAACTCAATGACTTTCTGATACTCGGCAACCACTGTGTTACTTGGCATTGTCATGCTCTTGGTAGAAGTGGAGGCTTGGTCCATAGTAACCACTCGATTGTAGTTTCAAACTCAGTATATACTAGAGACTCGGTAGATATAGTGTCACTCGGTAGAAACTAAATTCCTTATTTACCATGCTAGCACTCGGTAAAAACTGCTCATTTCATCACTCGGTAAACACTATTCTGTCTACTCTGTAAACACTATCCTTTCTTCTCGGTAAACATTGTCCCATTTGCTTGATAAACACTATCCTGTCTGCTCGGTACATAGAGTCTGAATAAGTGTTGTCACTAATGACAAACATACTTAATGCCAACAAAAATGTCTGATCATCTTTCATTCGTAGAAATATGATAGTTGTCAGATTAACTTGCATATGGTATCCATTTAGCATGTTGAAAACTTTGGTCCCACTTCATCATCAGTCCTAACCTACTCGAAGATCGAATGACCATCGCAACATCACAATGGATATCCTTTGGGCATCTTCCCTTTGTGAAAATATGACAACCGCCAATCTTGATCAAACTTTAACTAACCACGTAACCTTAAGGAATAGGCCTTCCTTGAGAGGTGTCATTCAGTCATAGCCCCACAAGAAGGATACTATCAGTGAAGTCAGGCTAAGGTACAGTGACTACCGTTGATCAAATCTCATCTATGGCCTAGATTTTAAAAATGAAAATGGTCCCACCAGATAGAGGTGTTGAGTTGCCTACCGCATCGATAGTTGTCACAACATCATGATGGGTAATTCCTTGCTTTGCAGATGTGTGACAACCTTCAGATCAAAATAGGTTACTAAGGGATTTAATAAAAGCCAAAACCTTAGTGAAATGTGCCATTAGGACTTAGGGAATTTAGTAAAAATCATCGGGGCTTAGACTTAGGAAAAATTAAAAGGGGCACCAGCTTAGGTAAATAAGAACTAGGAAAAAAGGGGCCCCCCAATGGTAAAATAAAACACATGCTTTATTTAGAACTTAAGTGATTCAAAAAGGTAACAGAGAAATAGACTTGGGTAGAGTTTTGTAGATTTAAACATTTTTTTTATGAAACCCTAGACATGGAATAGATCTATTTCTCAGACCTTTAAGCAGCCATACCTCACTGGTTTTTTCATATTAGACCATGCAATCTTAATTAGAGCTTGGTGACATCTTGGACTATCCCTGGCTAACTTTGCAGGCCATGAAACATCATAGATCTTCTTCACAGGTCAAAACAGGTTGCAGCCAGGGCAAGACAATTTTTCTCAAGATTTTGCAAGAATAGACCATTTTCTTAGGGTTTTTTGCAATGACAAGAAAATGGCATAACAAAGTTCACTAGTAATGGTGATTTAGTATTCTCTACCTTGTCATATTTTCTCTTTAATGTATTTAACTCACTTTCCAAAGGTTTTATCCTATCCTTTGTACTTGATAGTTCATTTTGCAATTTTCCATTTACCTCTTTTTCAGCACCAAGTTCTTTCAACAAGTTCAATTTTGTAATCTCTAGTTCATCCTTCAAGGAATATTTTTTATGCTTCATTTGCTCAATTTGATCTTGATCTGATAACTCTTCATTTTTTGCTTCCATAAGATCATCTCTCAATTTTCTCTCATGTTCAAGTTGTTTCTTCAACTTCTTGATAAAGTCATCTACCTTCCTTAGCTTGTACTTTAGATCCACTCTCTCTTCATTAGCAATGTCCACATCTTCCAAGGCCATTTCATAATTCTTCTTCAAGTTTTCCAAATCCATCTTGATCTCCCCAAAGTTATGAAGCTTTTCCTTCAAGGGTGTAAGGGTTTGATACCAATTGTTAGGAATGGTAACACTAAGAGGGGGGGTGAATAAGTGTTACAATACTTTATTGAATTCTTGAATTTCTCAATCTTTCTTAAGAAACAAATAAAGATATAATAGAAAATAAAAAACTATGCAACAAAGATAAATGAAGAAGAAATCATAAAACCATATTTTTTTTCAAGGAAACCCTAGCCAAGGGAAAACCCCAATAGGGATGGTACCCAAAAAATTTTGCACTATGAATCTTGAAACCCTATTAGGAGTTCTAGCCCTATTATGACCTCATTAATAAAATATAGGCATATCCCTATTAGGGGATGTATACAATGTGATCCCTGATAAGGAATCAAACCTTTTAAATGTCCTAGCCCTGCTCAAGGAAAAAAAACCCTATTAGGGGTGTACAATAGGTGCAACAACACTTACAAAAAATCCATTGTCCTGAATACAAAGAGTTAACAAAGTATTCATAGAAGAACTCCTCTTGTTCTCCTTCCTCTTAATCTCTTCTTTTCCTTTTATATGTCTTCACAATTCACATCTAACATCCATATCTTATCTCATCTTTATCATCACATAGTTTTATCAAAGTGTCTCTATACTTATACCCTATTATAATTACAACATCTAGTTGACATTAATCTAGCTAAACATCATATTAATTCAATTGAAATTTCATGCATCATTAACATCCTTAGTTGGCCTAAAATCCAAGATAGCATCCAAAAATAACTTTCCAAACTCTCACAAGGTAGGCCTCAATGATCGCTAACATGTTATTCTTTGTTTACTGTCTTTGTATCCAATCAATTGAACATATCTCTTTGATCCTTCAATGATAACACATGTGACCTCACACATGTATTTATTGGTGTCTTGCAAGTATTTCATTAAGATTGAGAGCCTTAATACAACTTTTTTGAAGCTCTCTAGGACTTTTTGTCAAACTAGGTTATTGGAATAGTCTTTGGACTTAGGCAATTTTTCCATTCAAGAACTGCTTTAAACATATTCATCATATCCAATATGTGTGACCATAAAACTAATAAGTGTTTCTTTAAATGAGAATATTCCATATATCTGCATGTGCATACATGTGCTGACCACTTTTCAACACATTAAGTATTATGGTCAGTCAATTACAAGAAGTACAAAAGGATATCGATGATCTTTGGAGAAAGATCTTTTCCATTGACCAACTGATAATTGATGGTATAATAGTTGAAGAGGATAAATCCAACCCAGTTGGATTGATAAAAAATAGGGAAGAAGTAATCATAGAATACATTACTCAAAAGACCCTGATGAAATAGTTAAAGAAGATGAAAATGTAATGGAAATCGAGGCCATAGAATCAAAAGCTATGGATATAGATGCAGATTTTCAACAAAAGACCTTGTAATTATTCAAGTAATGAATTTTTTGGAGATAGAGGTGATTGATTATGAACCTACATATGGTGAGACTCCTACCTAGCCAACAAAGGATAATGAGCCAAAATAGACCGAGGAGAAGACAAAAGAAACCAAAACTACTCAAGGTCAGAACATAGAATCGGTGACCCCCATCGAGATTACTAAACAAAAGTAGGAACTAGAGAAAGAGAAGGAAAAGGTAGAAGAAAAGAAAAAGGAAACACAAGAAAAGAAAGAAAAAGAAAAGGTACAAGAGAAGAAAGAGGAAACACAAGAAAAGAAAGAAGAAATAAAATAGAAGAAACAAGAGGAGCAGAACAAGGAGAAGGAAGATAAAATTGATGAGACCTCCACTCAGTCTGATGCAAAGAAGGCATCAAGATCAAAGGGAAAGTCTAAGAAGAGAAACATAGAAAAAGAGGTATATATAAATGAGGTTGTAGTTACACTGAAGGTTGACTATACAACCATGAGCCGTAAGAAACTCTTTCAGTTTAGTGACTTATTGAAAAGGAAAGTTGCACAAGATAAGCTTATAGCCAAAAAGAAAAAAAAATGATGTGTTGGAACAAATAGAGATAATTTTGAATGAAATATTTATTCCTGAAGCAACAGTCAATGAAAAGGCTGATAGATGTATTCAGCTGAAAGAACTTGTCAGCCAAATCAATCATCCCAGAACTGACATGACCAAATACATGATGAAGATTCACAAGAGAGATATGGAGACCAAGGTGATTGAAGAAGTTCTTCAATTAGTAGCATTGGAAAAGGTAACTCTTTCAAAGTTAATCAATGCATTAGAACAAGAATTACAAAATATTCTCTTTGTATTTCAAAAGATTTGTTTATTGTCTAATTTTACAAAGGAAATAAAGGAAAAGGATGATAATGTGGAAAAAGAGCTTACTGAGCTATTATTAAAGATTTCCACTGAACCAAAGACCATAACAAAATATTATGAGAAGCTTAAGCACTTGATGGGAGTGCAATTTGAATTAAGAAAGGAGGAGGACCAGATCAAGATGGATCTCTTAGAACTCCAAATAGTTTTGTTACCAAATATTGAATTATCATAGAGGCGAATTCAGAAAGCTAAAGACTTAGTGAGAACACTAGATGTGAGTGCTATGGACAACATGGTTAGTCTTACAACTGATATAAGTGAATAGATAACAGTGTTACAGATACTACATGATGCCTACAAGGCATCATTAAAGGATGCACAAGAGAAATCTAAAAGTATTTTTTCATCTTCAACAAGATATCCAAACCGGATGATAAATAAGTATTTTGGCATTTTTGTTAAGAAAGGGGGAATACACATAAAGTACACAAATAAAAAAAGAGGGAATATACATATAATATTTTGTTAAGTGAAAGGGGGAATATGATGAGTAGATATATATAAGGAAAATATATATAGAAGAAGATTATGTATGTAGTATGGAGATGTACTAGATTATTACTTCAGGGGGAGTAATATATTTACCGAAGAAGAGAAATAGACCAAGAAAAAAATTTGATATATGAATTTTAATATTTTTAAGGTTTTTAACAAACATACCAAACTAATGCCAAAGGGGGAGATTAATACTCCTAAGATTTAATTTTATTTTCAATAGTTATGAGGAAGTTAGTATGTTTGTCAAAGTCATTACGTAAGGAGAAAAGATGAGTTAGTAAGGAGGAGAAAAGATGAGTGGGACACTAACAAAATTGTGGAAACTGTGAATCTAAAAATTGATGAGTATGTAGAAAGAAATGAAGCCGATAGCAAAAGAGAACTAGAAGATTATAGATCTTTTGTGTACATTGAGGAAATAGAAGAGGCAGGTAACAGACTTGCACTTGATGTCGAGTCTCAGGCAAACAATGCCAAGCGTTAGGAAAATAGTGTCGAGAGAGAAAAAGAACATGTCATGCTACAAGACAATTCTATCAAGTATCAGGAAGAGGCTGTTGAGAATTCAGAGGTTGAATCTGACAATCTTGTTGAGGAACTTGATGAAATAGAGGAGAAAAATGCTGAACCTATTTTGGCAAAATATTTAAGAAGACATCACAAGCCTGAATAGATAATTGGAGATAAAGACACTGGAATTCAGACTAGAAGCAAAACCAAGGATCCAACATGCTTACTATGTGTGTTTGAACCTAAGACAACTAAAGAGGCATTAGAAAATGAAGACTAGATATAAGCAATGAATGAAGAGATTGACCAGATTGAGAAGAATGAAACCTGGACTCTGGTGCCAAGACCTACAGATAAGAATGTTATAGGAACAAAGTGGGTGTTTCGAAACAAGTTGAATGAAAAAGGTGAAATCACTAGGAACAAAGCTAGGTTGGTATGCAAAGGCTATGCACAAGAAGAAGGAATAGATTATGGGGAGACATTTTCCCTTGTAGCTAGATTGGAAGGAGTAAGAACTCTGCTTGCATATGCTGCTTATAAAGATTTCAAGTTATATCAAATGGATGTCAAGTCTCCATTTTTAAATGGTGTACTGGAAGAAGAAGTCTACATAAAATAGCCAAAAGGTTTTATTGATCCAAACAGAAGACACATGGTATGCAAACTGAACAAAGCATTGTATGGATTGAAACAAGCTCCCAGAGCATGGTATGAGAGGTTGCATAACTATCTGATGTAGATTGGATTTTCAACAACAAATGACACAAGAAACCTATACTTGAAGGATGAAGAAGGCAAAGGTATTCTATTGGCCAAAATTTTTGTTGATGACATTATTTTTGGTGGACAAGATGCATTGTGTAAAAGTTTTTCAAAAGAAATACAAACTGAATTTGAAATGAGTATGTTTGGTGAGATCAAATTCTTTTTTGGTTTACAAGTATATCAGATGAAGAAAGGAATTTTCATTACACAGTCTAAGTATATTAATGAAATACTAAAAACTTTTGGAATGGAAGATGCTAGACTAGTGGGAACTCCTATGGTTACTAGACAAAAGTTATCTAAGAGTGATGATGCTACATAAGTTAACCAGAATTTGTATAGATCCATGATTGGAAAATTATAGTATGTTGTACATAGTAGACTAGATATTGCACTAGCTGTTGGGATTGTGGCAAGATTCTCTACCAATCCTAAGGAAACATACATGATGGTGGTGAAAAGAATCATGAGATACTTGAAAGGAACTACTAACTATGGGTTATATTACAAGAAGAATGACAAATTTGAACTTAGAGTATACACTGATGCTGATTGGGAAGGAAATGTAGATGATAGAAAGAGCACTAGTGGTGGAGCTTTCTTTCTTGGACAGAGATTAGTCTCCTAGACAAGCAAGAAAAAAAACTGCATTTCCCAATCTATTGCTGAAGATGAGTATGTTGCTGCTGCAGTAAAATGTTCAAATTTAATATGGATAAAATAGTTGTTGATAGGCATGAAAGAAGAAATCATTGAACCTATTGTTATTTTCTGTGACAACACAAGTGCCATCAATATTTCTAAGAATCCAATGATGCACACTAAGACCAAGCATATAGCAATCAAGTATCACTATTTGAGGGAATTGGTATAAGACAAGGAAGTCTGAATAGAATATGTGAATACAAAAGAAAAATTGGTAGACATATTCACTAAAGCTTTACCTAAAGAAGCTCATGAGTACTTGAGAATTCAATTAGGGGTCCTTACCCTAACTGAGGCTGCCTAGTCAAGCTAGGAGCACCACATCAAATATGCTACAAAAAAATAAAAAATTGACAAATTGATGCAGAAGATTGTCACACTTTAGGACTGTCCTAGAGCTATGAAGTGTGTGTGTGTGTGAAAATTGTACCTGATCTGTAGACACAACACTTCAGTAAAACATTAGAGGTTAGCTATAATCAAAATCGTGCAAAATTGAAATCTAATTTAACCAAGCGATTTACTGCCTTCTAGTAGATGCGAGATTAATGTTCTCAGATTGTAATCAAGATCAGTGACCTAGATGACACCTAAATGAAGGATTTGAATGCAAAACTGATATGAAATATGAATGCAATTAATCTTATTTTTTTGGATATTTCTATGCAATAATAATGATGAAAACTGATATGAAATCTATGCTAATATGAAAATTGATCTAACAATGATATGAATCTATGCTAAATGATATGCAATGCTAATCTAGAAATGATATGATATGAGAATGAAGATTCTAACAATAATATGAAAAAAGAATGAAAAAAACAAATTGATCTCACAATAGCCTTGATTCGCAATAAGCTTTGATTCTCCAAATTCCAATTCTCCAGCGTGATTGTGCAATTCATAGATGACTTTGGCAAAGTAAGCTTGCAAAATTATGAGATGCTTGGATGCAAATTTGAGAGATGAATTATGAAGAGCTGAGCCTTGTTTTTATAGAAATCCAAAGCTTTGGAGGTGCATGGAAGAAAACCATAAATCACTCAAATAACTCAGGTTGATTTTTGAGTTATTTTTAAATAACAGATAATTAAGTCACAAAAATCATGCAAAAGCACAGTTTAACTCGAATTAGAAGTTTAGATCAACTTTAAAACTCAAAGATTTGTTGAGTTTCAAAAAAGCTAACAACTTGCATTGATTTTCCAATTTTGAGTTTAACTAGTCCTTGAATATGCACATGGATAATTATGATTTAATAAATAAATAAAGTGATTTATGCTCAACTTAACTGATTTTTGAAATAAAATAATTAATTTATGGGTTAATTAACTATTTTATCAAACTTTCATTAAAAACTATATTATTAAATAATGACAACTTTCTTTAATTAATTAAATAAGAATTTAATCAATTATTCATAAGATATTGGATTTATTGTCAAAATTAAATAATACAATTAATAATAGATAGAATTAAATTTAATTACACAATTAAGTGGCAAGATATTAAATCTAATTAATTAAATATGAAAATATTCAATTAATCAAACTTAGGATAAATGTGATTTATTGCCAAATAATTATTAAATTAAAGATAATTAAGATAATTAGGAATATTGCTAGGAATATTCCCTGATGCAGAATTTAAGATAATCAATTATTATTCGATGATGTTTAGATGTACTTTAGATTAGGACTTCGATGTCGATTTCATTCGATTTGTAGATGTAGGAGGTTAATGAACTTATAGCCCATTTTTGGGGTATTACATGAAGAAGAAGCAAATACAACAAATTAGTCATAAGCAAGTTAATAGAGGGAGAAACACTGAGCTACACAGATATATCTACATCTGTTCGATGTAAGTTTTAGTTGTTTCTTTGGAATTTTTGTCAAAGAGGGAGATTGAACTGAAATGATATTATAACACATGAACTAAAGAGTAGGGATGATGAACAGAAATGAAAGATCAGGATAGAGGGAAATCCAGATACTTCTAACAGTCACAAAAGTAAGATTTACAGATTTTGAATTAGAATGAAGCTAAAGATATTATAAATTTTCTCTGATGGATAGATAAGTTTTTGGATTGGTTGGTAATCCATGTGTCATTTAGGTGATATCACATGGTGTTGCCATCAATGCCAAAGAGGGAGATTGTTGGAAACTACAATTGAAGCAATTTTTGTATTGTCATTGATGTCAAACCTTAACTGGTAAGACTGTTGCTACTTAGGAAAGTACTATATCTATTGTGAGAAGGGAAAGAAAGGATGGTAACAATAGCACCTAGAGAAAGGTTGAGTTATCTTGATACTGCAAAGTGTACTTGACTATGTTGTACAATAATGGGACAATGTATTATTTATCTTAGTAAGATTGAGGACTAAAAGGCTTAACCGACCAAAAATGAAGAAATAATGTTTAAGCCAGGTTATGTTAGTGTCGACCGAGTTAGTGTATGCCAAGCAAAAATCTAGTGTCGACCGAGTATCAGTTAATTGCCGACAAAGATAATATATGTTGAGGAAATAGTTTTAGTAGTGATCGAGTGTTTTAGATGTAGACCGAGTGGATGATCACAGTATTGACCGAGCATTAGCATTTTTATATTTGAAGAGAATTCAGATTTGGAGCCGACATTGTTGAATTGTTGGATTATGTAAAACATGTTGACTTTATTTATTGATTGTATGAAAGCATTTAATACTTTGTAAAACATTTTATTGTAAATCTTTATGAGATTTGAGATGATTCTAGAAGAGGAGACAAAGAACATGAAGTGGGTAGATTCAATGAATCTGACCTAACCCTAACATCTATGAAGGAGATTAAGTGGCAAAAGATAAGTTAACCTAACAGAGAAAAGTATTAAGGGAACCTAAACATTAGGTATGAGAATGCATGGGTGAAGGAGATGCTGGAAGAATAGTAAGTTTTATTGACTGTATAAGTGAAAAGGATGAAGGAGGAGTGTGGTGATTGCTTGAAGAAAAGTTCTGAGCAGATTAGAGATGGAAATGGAAAAGTTTCAAAGTCAATAAACCAGCATTTGTGTATGGAACTGGATATGATATTTGCAAAGTGAGTTGTATGTTTTTCAAATCAATACTACTACTACTTTCTAACCATTATAACAGTCAAAATCCTTTTAACAGAGGTTGACCTAATAGTCATATGTTAAATCCTTTGAACAAGGTTTCATTCTAATGGAGTGTATGTAAGTCCTATAACAAGGCTCACTTTTAACAGGGTGATTGAAATCCTTTAACCGGGTCACACCTGACAGTGTGTATTGTAACCTTTGACAAGGTTGGATTTTAACTAAGCTCACTTTAGAAGAGTGAAAATAATAGTAGCATGTTACAAAGTGGTTTTTCCCATATTATGTTTCCACTACAAATCCTGGTGTCAATACTTGTGTGAATGTTTTGGTTTGAACATTTCTATGTTTTACAAGTTAGTTACAGCTGGATAGTGGACTGTAGTGTTATATGTTTCTATTATTGAATCAATGATGACCGAGTTTGTTTTGGTTGCTTGATCTGATTTAAGAAAAAAAATTTGAAGTTATTATATACATTAGGACCTGAGAACAACTGATTCACCCCCCCTCTCTATTGTTCTAAATCATATTAACAATTGGTATTAGAGCTGTGTTGCTTATTGGTGTCTACAAAAAACAATTTTAAAGGGACTTGAAGCAAATGATCAAGATGTATAAGGAGGTACCAAAGCTAAACAAAGAAAAATTCCCTGCATGGCAAAGCTTGATGAAGCTGCATCTAGCTGGTATTGGTGATTCTGCAAAATACTACATTGAGCATGACTATGTCACACCTATTACACCTTTGACTACCGAGGAAATGAGAGATAAGAAAGAACATAATCAGGCAATGCTAGAAATTGCATCTTCCCTAAGCTATCCAGAATTTGAAGATATTAAGGACTGCACAACTGCTAAAGATATGTGGGACACTCTTGCAAATATCTATGGTGGTGATCTATATGTGCTGAAAGCCAAAGCTGAGAGTCTCAGAGGTAAGTTTGATGAAATGAGAATGAATGAAGATGGAAACATTGCACAATATTATGGTAGAATAAAAGAAGTTGTGAATGCTATTAGAGGAGAAAACGGAACTATTGATGATGAGACCATAATTGGAAAAGTGCTAAGAACCCTACGTCCTATATATGCTATTAAGATCTCAGCTATTTAGGAATCTAGATGTAACTCTGAAAATGTGCTTACTTTGGAAGGTTTGATTGGCAAATTGACTACTTTGGAACTATCTAACTATGATAATTTCACTATTGGTAGTATTGGAAATGTTGAATCTTGTTTTAAGTCACAGTTAGTTCTGAATAAGCCGAAGAAAGAAAAAGAAAGATGCACCAATGAAAGTGAAAGAAAAAGTGAAAGTGACAGTGACACTACTGATGAAGATCTTGAAGATCTAGAAGCTCTTATGGCTAGAAGACTAAGAAGAGGAAAAGGAAAATATAAAGGTAAACTCCCTATTATATGTTTTACATGTAATAAAGTCGGTCATATAGCTACTAGATGTCCTAATAGGAAGGATAAAGATGAAGAAAGAAACAATAGACACAAAGATAAAAGATATGACAAAGGCTACTAAAGGTACAAAGACTATAAAGAAAAAGGTAAGAAATCTTGTTACATTGCTGAAGAAGAGACTGACACTAATAGTAATGATTTTGAAATTAAGGTAGTCTATGTTGCAATGAAAGATGAATCTAATGAGGATGAGAAAACCACATTGATTTCCTATGTCAACAAGAATGACAAATGGATTATAGACAGTGGTTGTTCACATCACATGACTGGTGACAAAAGTAAGTTTAAGACCTTGCATCATTATAAAGGTAAAAGTGTAACATTTGGTAATGATGCACCATGTCCTATTAGAGGAAAAGGATTAATTAAACTGACTGATAAAATCTCTTGTGAAAATGCTTATTGGGCTGAAGGATTGAATTATAATTTTCTAAGTGTTGCTTAGCTCAACAGAACTGGCTACCGAATGGAATTTCATCACAAGAAAGCTAAGATATTTGATGCTACTGGTGAACTCATTGGAAGTTGTGAGCAGACTAGAGGTAATTTGTTCTATCTTGACCTGTTTGAAGAAATATGTATGATTGCACAACTTGATGACATTTGGTTATGGCATAAGAGGCTATGTCATGTTAACTTTGACAATCTGGTAGAGATAAGTAAGAAGAAGAAAGTAAGAGGCCTACCTATATTGAAGAACCCTAATAATGTGATGTGCAAAGAATGCCAGTTAGGAAAAATGACTAAGTCAAGTTTCAAGAGCAAAACCTTTACTTCTAAACACATTTTAGATTTGGTTCATACTGACCTTTGTGGACCTATGGGTATACAAAGTTACTGTGGAGCTAGATACTTTATCTTGTTTGTTGATGATCATACTAGGATGATGCATGTAATGTTTCTAAAGGAAAAATCTGATGCTTTTCAATTTTTTAAATGGTATTTGGAAAAAGTTGAGAAGGAGATAGGTAGGAACCTGAAATCAAAATAATTCAATCTATTTTGCAATGATAGATGAATCAAAAGATAGATGTCTACACTGAGGACACCTCCATAGAATGGTATAGAAAAAAGATGGAATAGATCTATTTTGGACTATGCAAGGACATTATTGATTGAAAAGAATGTGGCACAGAAATACTGGAAAGAAGCTATAAGTGCAGTTGTTTAAACTCTTTATCGGGTATAGATCAAGAAAGGTACAAATCTGACACCCTATGAATTATGGTATGGGCATGCACCTAGTGTTAAATAATTTAGAATCTTTGGAAGCAAGTGTTACTTATTGAAAGACAATAGGAATGGAGATGAAGAATAGGAAGTGGGTAGATTCAATGAATCTAAACTAACCCTAACATCTACAAAGGAGATTAAGTGGCAAAAGATAAGTTAACCTAATAGAGAAAAGTATTAAGGGAACCTAAACATTAGGTATGATAATGCATGGGTGAAGGAGATGCTGGAAGAATAATAAGTTTTATTAACTGTATAAGTGAAAAGGCTAAAGGAGGAGTGTGGTGATTTCTTGAAGAAAAGTTCTGAGTAGATCAGAGATGGAAATGGAAAAGTTTCAAAGTCAATAAACCATCATTTGTGTATGGAATTGGATCTGATATTTGCAAAGTGAGTTGTATGTTTTTTAGATCAATACTACTACTACTTTCTAACCATTGTAATAGTTAAAATCCTTTTAATAGAGGTTGACCTAATAGTCATATGTTAAATCCTTTGAACAAGGTTGCATTCTAATGGAGTGTATGTAAGTCTTGTAACAAGGCTCACTTTTAACAGGGTGATTGGAATCCTTTAACCAGATCACACCTGACAATGTGTATTGTAACCTTTGACAAGGTTGGCTTTTAACCGAGCTCACTTTAGAAGAGTGAAAATAATAGTAGCATGTTACAAAGTGGTTTTTCTCATATTGGGTTTCCACTATAAATCCTGGTGTCAATACTTGTGTGAATGTTTTGGTTTGAACATTTATGTGTTTTACAAGTTAGTTACAGTTGGGTAGTGGACTGCAATGTTATATGTTTCTATTATTGAATCAATGATGACCAAGTTTGTTTTGGTTGCTTGATCTGATTTAAGGAAAAAAAATTGAAGTTATTTTATACATCAGGACCTGAGAACAACTGATTCACCCCCCCTCTCTATTGTTCTAAATCATATTAACAGTTTGACACTTGTCTATCTTGGCCACATGTCCTCTACTCCAATCTCCTTGCAACATCCTTGGACAGATGCCCTCAAATTAGCCCATGTAATTGACACTTGGCCTCTTAGGGTTGAGGAGAGAATAATTTATCTCCCTTTTGTATCATAGCCACTCATATCCAACAAATTTAATCTTGAACTTTCATTGGTGACACCTCACCTCCAAGCCTTGAAAATCCTACAAATACCCCTCATTTTAGAGGAAGAAGCCTCCCAATTTCAGGAGCATATAGCCTTAATGCCAATTTGCATCCTCATTTCATGAGAATATAGAATTTATGTCTATTTGCATCCTAATTACATTAGCATATTAACATCTATTTATCTTTAATTTGGATCGTAACTAGATTATTTCATGGTATAATCATCATGGTTTAGCTTAGTTTGCAACTCATAATCTTGCATCATTCATCATATATTTAACATCATGGCTCTCACATAGTAGCTTGCATTTTGTATTGCATAATTTAGGAAATAGCATTCCTTGAGTAGTCATTGATTAATGGTCTTTATGCTAATGAGAGAAAAATAAATAGATCAAATGGGTCCTTGAGGATAGAGGACAATGAGATAGTTTTGAGAGGCCAATCTTTGTGGTTTTATTGCACTATAATCAATTGGATTTAGTTTTTTGAAGTAATATTTTATTGGTATATTAGACTTGATTTCTAGAGTATAGAAGTGGAAGATAGATATGTATCCTATGATCATGATAAGATAATATTTATTAGTTCTTCAATGTTATATTATTATATTCAGAAGTCTATGTGGTCAATAGGTTTGTGGTTTAATGATAGAGAAATAAAGTTTTATAGTTTCACTTAACATTGCTACAATTGTACTTTTTGAAAGGTTTCTACTCTAAAAATCAAGTTTGAAGGTGTGCTAATGGTTATGTAGATAGATTCAAGTTTTGGTCTTGGTTGTGGTATTCTCTGGTGATCTAGAAATTATTCCTAGTGACCTAGAAACTATATTATCAAGTATTGCAATTAATATTAGTTCTTGTTCTACTCTGAAAATCTATTATGATGCCTTCTAATGTAGACTATTGAAAAGTGACATGGATTATAATGTGGCATATGAATCTTACCATAGTGTGTTGAGGTTTGGATTTAGTTGACAAGTTAAGTGGTTCTTTGGGTAGTGTGGCTACACATTTGAGATGGTTTTGAAATTTGTTCTAGTAATTGTGGATCTAGAATTGGGTTGTGTTTAGAATGTTCATGGTCCCCTTTCTCTCCTAGAGTGGATCATACTTCCTCATTTAGGTTTGCGTTATAAATTAATGCTTATCTCTTATCCAAATGGGTTTAAGCTATATGTGACCTATGCATTTAATGTTTATCTCTTATCTGGTTGGATCTATTATATGACTTGGTCTGAATGCTTCTGGCATGGAACTTTATTGCATTTTTTTGTTTCCTTGGCCAAGTTGTAACTTATATTGTAATATCCTTTTGGTATGGCCAATCTTTTGTAATATTCAATGATCTATCTTGTATATTAGTATAGTTTGTGCTTTGGCAAAATGCAAGAGATTGAAGCAAGTGGATTGAAGGCTAACTAGTGAAGATATATAATCAAAAGCATAGAGTTTAGTGATAGTGACAAAGAAGATAAAGTAGCAATAGTGTGTTGCTAAAGTTGATAGTATTATGTAGATCAGTTGCATTAAATTAGAAGAACATCTCTTTATCTATTATAAAGAGTTGTATGTATGATGCAGGGACTTCCGAGGGTCATAAATTTTGATCTAGAGGTCCATTTTTGCTGATATATTATAGGTGGCTTCATTATGAGGAGTTATTTGGACATCTTTTTGGGAGCTATAAATTTCATTTGAGCCTCCAAAATTAGCTTTTAGTATTTTTTTTGAGATTTTTAGAAAGTTATTTTTTTTAATAACTTTGAAATGATGTTTTCAATTTTGAATTTTAGTTGGAAATTCATCTAACCTTAGTTTTAGGGAAAAACCTATGTTCATAGGATTCGTTTGGAAAATTACTAAAAATGAAAAAAATTGACAATTGTGAAAATCTTCCAAAAAAAGGTAGTTTTCAGTTTTTAGTTTTTTGAGAGTTTTTTATATAAGGATCTTTTGATAATTGTAGGAGATTTGGTGAATGAAAATAAGAAATTTTTAGATCCATCTTGTAGTTCTAATTGTTCTTATTCTATAATAATTGAATTAGCTTGAATGTGTGTTTATGCTGCATCATTTGGTATCAGAGTAGGAAGATGGCTGGGAGAGGAAAAGGAAAAGGAGTTCTTTCCCAAATGCATAGAGAAAATAAAAATCTACAAAGGCAAGTAGAAGAAATTAAAAATCAAAGAATATGAACAAGAGGAAATGAATTTGATGAAGTGGAAAGCCAAGGGGTTGTAGATCAAGATGAAGAAATTAAAGAAGACCAATTAGAGGCTATGAGTTTAGAAGAGAGGATTATTAGGACATTAGATGGAAAAAATTAAGGGATCAAGATTGATGTTTTAGACTATGGAGGTAGTCTTAAGCCAGAGGAGTTGATAGACTAGCTAAATGAGATGGGAATTTTTTTCGAATGGAAGAGTCTACGATAGAGGTAAAGAAGATGAATTTTTCATTCATAAAATTAAAGGGTCATGTAATGATCTGGTGGGATCATCTCCAGAAGGAATGAAAAAGGAAAGGAAAGGATAAGATCAAGACATGGAGTAAAATAGAGAAGAATCTGAGAGAGAAAAATCTTGATCATAGACTATGCGTAAAACCTCTTTTGTAGGTTTGAAAATTTGAAGAAAAATTTTAGATTATACAAATGAATTTTTAAAACTTTGTCTATACATATATAAAATTAGGAATATGATGATAACATGGATACAAGCTATGTGAGTGGCTTGAAATTCACCATTCAAGATTAATTGAGCATGCATTGTGTCAGTATGGAGGAGGCCTACCAAATGGCTCTAAAAGTTGAAGAAAAATAAAGTAGACAATATATTCAAAGGAATAGAGGAGGATGAAGGGGTACATCAACCCCATTTAAATTAGGTTCAAATTATGAAAGGGGAGATTCATCTCAGAGGTTCAAAAAAAAGTAGACACTTGACAAGATCCTTAGAATCAAAAAATAGGAATGGGGTTTCAAAGAGGAATAGGTTATGGTAGTGATAAAGGATGGGAAAACCAAAGAAGACCTTTCACTTGTTTCAGGTGTGGAGAAGGACATAGATTTTGAATGCTCAAATTATAACATGTAAGAAAGAAATCAAGGAGGACAACTTAGGGTGAATCTAGTTCAGATTGAAAATGTAGTAGAAGGGGAAGAACAAGAAGTTTCACCAGATGTGGGATAAAATATCATGATGAGAAGATCAATGATTATTCCAAATAAGGAGAAAGATCAAGCTAAAATCTATGATGATTCATGTCTTCAAACCAAAATCTTCAAAACTAGATGCACTTCAAGTGGAAAGGTATGTCAAATTATGATTGATGGCGGTAGTTGTGAGAATATGGTGTCTAGAGAAATCATCGTCCTTATCACATTGCATGGTTTAAGAAAGGAAATGAATTCATTGTTGATAAAAGATTTTTAATCAAGTTTAACATAGGGAATTCATATAAGGATGAGATATGGTGTGATGTCATCCCAATGTATTGCTATCATGTATTATTGGAGAGTCCATGGCAGTATGAAAGAAAGGTCATGCATGATGGAGAGAAAAAATCATACACCTTTTGGAAGGATAGATCTAAGGTGATTCGTTTGCCTCTTAAGAATGAAGGGAAGAGTGAGACCATGTTGGTTACAAAAGAACTTGTCAAAGAAATGAAGGTAACATGATGTTGTTATACATTATTAGTAAAAAGAGGAGAAGAGAAATAAAATTTAGTACCACAAGAAGCACTAAAGATATTGGAATAGTTTGTTGATGTTGTGCCTAATGAGTTAATTAATGGTCTACCACCAAAGAGGGATACTCAACACCATATTGATATAATTCCAAGAGTATCTTATAGGATGAATCCAACACAACATGATGAACTAAACAAAAAAGTAGCATAACTCATAAGAAAGGGTATGGTTAGAGAAAGCATGAGCCCATGTGATGTACCTACATTTTTAACTCCAAATAAGGATGGAACATGGAATCTTACATTGGTAATTTTGTGGTAGTTTATTTTGTTGATGTTTTGGTCTTTTAGAAAAAGAAGAGAAGAAAAAATTAAAACACTTGAGGGTTATCTTGGGTGTACTAAGAGAGGAGAATCTCTATGAAAAATTGAAGAAGTGTAGATTCATGCAGGACAATTTGGTCTTTTGGGGATTTGTCATTTCTAAAGATGGTGTCTATATGGACCTAAAAAAGACCATGGAAGTTCTAGAATGACCTAGTCTGAGTAGCATGACAAAGGTAATCATTTTTCATGGGATGGAAAATTTATATAGAGATTTTATTCAAAATTTTAGTAGCATTGTAGAATCTGTAATACACTGCACCAAATGAAGGGAATTTGCATGGATAGAGGATGGTGAGGAAAGTTTCAATTTTTTTAAGAGGAAGGTAACTGAAGCTCTCATACTTGCACTAAAAATTTTTGATAAGGTATTTGAAGTAGAATGTGATGCACCTCATGTGGGAATAGGTGTTGTACTTAGCCAAGAAGGTTAACCAAAATCTTTCTTTAGTGAAAATTTGAATGAAGTAAGGAAGAATTATTCTACTTGTGATTTGGAATTTTATGCAATTATTCAAGTATTAAGAAACTAGAAGAATCATTTGGTTCCATAAGATTTTGTGTTATTTACAGGCCATATTTCCTTGAGATAACTCAACACACAAAAAAGATGAATAGGCATGCCAAATGGGTCTCTTTCATATATGGCTATACCTTTTTTTAAGCATAAGTCTAGAAAGAAAAACTAGGTTGTAGATGATTTTAGTAGGTGTATTGTACTATTGACCATAATGGAAATTTAATTCATTGGTTTTGATGCCATCAAAAAATTATGAGTCTAATGATGATTTTTGGGAGACTGCAAAACAACTAAAAACTCCAATGTCTAGTAATTGAGATCATAGCAAAGGTGAATATTTTATGCAAGATGGTTATTGTTGGATACAATTGTCTGAAGGAAATTGTTGGATTAGCTATGTGTTTTCTTTGATGTCACACAAATGTCATATCAATTATCATTCTCAGCGTCTATCGAGTTCAGTCAGTCAGCTAAGCAGTTCTCAGTATCTACTGAGCTCAGTCGGTCAGCTAGGTAGTTTTTAGTGTCTACCAAATTCTCTTGGGTGTCTAAAGGAAACATGATAGGGTAACAGTGTTAATTGAGCCTCCTCGGTTATCAAAGGAAAATTAGTGGTTACCGAGCTCTCTCAGTCTCTGAAGGATGTTGCAAAATCCACTGTGGTTACCGAGCTCTCTCAGTCACCGAAGGAAATCTTTTCAAGATTAATGTTTACTGAGAAAGGTCAGCTCTTCAAAGGATTTTGTTATTAAAGTTTGTTTATCCCAGTTGATTGTTATAATAATTATTAGTGCCGACTTGAAAATCTAAATGTTAATTAAATGGCATATATATATAGAACGTCAAGTGGTGAATAAAAGATATACAGCATGCATAAATCATTTTGAAGAAAGGTATGTGTAAATTTTGAAGGATGGTCAGATATCCTTGAGGAGCAGCAAAGATTTATTTGATCAGTAAGGATCTAGTGAAGCAGAACAGAGATCTATATTCAGCAATTTAGTTGTAGGTCATTTCATTGTTACTCTCTTGCAATTGTAGCAGTGATATCAAAATCTCTTAACCGAGTTGGTTTAAAAACCATTTTGTAAATCCTCTAACAAGGTGACAGTTCTATTGAATTGTTTCAAGACCTCTTACAAGGCCACTCTTAGCAGGGTGATTAAATCCTCTAACAAGGTCACACCTAACAGTGTGTTTTGTAACATTTTACCGGGTTGGCTTCTAACCGGGCATCACTTCAGAAGAGTGAAAAATAGTAACTAGTTACATTGGTGGTTTTTCCCATATTGGGTTTCCACGGTAAATCTGGTGTCTCTTGTGTTCATGTTATTTTCTTTATTCATGTAAGTTAATCAGTGATGAATGCTTCAGAACAGTTTAATTATTACACACTTCAAGGATCAAGTTTCAGCATTTCTCTGTATATTTACCAAGTGGCACAGTAAATAATTTGTTAAGATATTTAAAAGATCAGTGGTAATATTTTTATGGTTAACTGATTCACCCCCCCTCTCAGTTACCGCATCTATATTTCCAACAATTGGTATCAGAGCTTTTGGTGCTTGCAGGAAGGGTTTCAAGGACCTAAGCTAAAGATCAAGATGTCTTACAAAAGAGAAATTCCAAGGCTTAACAGAAATAACTTTTCAGCATGGCAAGGTCTCATGAGACTACATCTGGCTTCCATTGGTGATTCAGGATGCAAATATATTGATCAAGAATATACAACTCCTACTGGCACATTAACTGTTGAAGACATTGCAGAGAAGAAGAACCATAACACTATGATGATAGACATTGCATCAGCTCTTAGCTATGAAGAATTTGATGAAATCAAAGACTGCACAACTACTCATGAAATGTGGAACAAGCTGAAGAAAATCTATGGCGGTGATGACAATGTGAAGAGAGCCAAAGCAGAGAGCCTAAGAGGACAGTTTGATCAGATGAAAATGAGAGAAGAAGAAAACATTGCAAAATATGTTGAAAGGATCAAGACAAGTGTTAGTGCAATCAGAGCTTCTGGAGGAAAAATTGATGATGAAACTGTTATAAGTAAGGTTCTTAGAACATTACTTCCTATTTATGCAATAAGAGTTTCTGCTATTCAAGAAAGAAAATGTGAAGAAAATCACAATATAACTTTGGATGCCTTAGTTGGAAGATTGACAGCCTTTGAATTGGATAACTATGACAACTATGTTCCAACTTCTAAAAACATTGAATTAGCATTTGAGGCCAAACTTTCACTCAAGAAAGGGAAGAAAATCCAATCAGAAAGTGAAGAAGAATCAGAGGAAAGTTCTGATAGTGATCTTGAAGTTATTGAAGCATTACTTGCAAAGAAGTATTCAAGAGGTAGAGGAAAATACAAAGGTAAAACTCCCTTAATCTATTTTTCATGTGAAAAAATTGGTCATATTGTAGCTAGGTGTCCAAACAAGAAAAGCAAAGATGAGAAGAAAAATTACAAGTACAATGGCAAGAAAAATTTCAAATCATTCAAGGATAAAGGTAAGAAAACATGTTTTTTAGCTAAAGATTCGGATGATAGTGAAGAAGAAATTGTTTTCATTGTTGTAAAAGATGAATCTGATAATGATGAAGATGAGATGGCACTTATCTCTCATATAAGTAAGAATGATACATGGATTATAGATAGTGGATGTTCACATCATATGACTGGTGACAGGAACAAGTTTGAACACTTTGAAAACTTTGATGGTGGTAATGTAAGGTTTGGAAACAATGAACCCTGTTGTATAAAAGGAAAGGGATGAATTTCATTAACCAAAGAACTTATATGTGATAATGCATATTGGGTCGAAGGACTAAAGCATAATCTTCTAAGTGTAGCACAACTAATCAACATTGGATTCAAGGTTGAATTCATGTATGGCAAAGCAAGACTGTTGGATGACAAAGGAAAACTGATAGGATCAGGCAAACAAACCAAAGGTAACCTATTTTATCTTGATCTTGGTGATTACTCATGTTTTATTGCTCAAATTGAAGAAAGTTGGTTATGGCACAAAAGGTTATGTCATGTAAATTTTGACAACATGATGAAAATAAGCAAATTCAAGAAAGTAAGAGGTATTCCTACTTTGAAGAAACCTGATGTTGGTCTATGCAAGAATTGTCAAATTGGTAAAATGGGAAAGTCTAGTTTTAAAAGTAAAAACTATCAGTCTGAAGATATTTTAGAAATTGTGCATACTGATTTATGTGGACCTATTAGAATTGAGAGCTATACCGGAGAAAAATTCTTTATTCTCTTTGTTGATGATTACTCTAGAATGATGACTGTTATGTATTTAAGAGAAAAGTCAGAAGCATTTGAGAAGTTCAAATGGTATTTAGCAAGAGTAGAAAAGGAAATAGGAAAAAGAATAAAATTCTTGAGATCAGACAGAGTTGGTGAATTCATCTCCCATGAATTCAATAATTTCTGCATTGAAAGAGGAATCAAAAGACAAGTATCAGCCCCGAGAACTCCTGAGTAGAATGGAATAGCTGAAAGAAGGAACAAATCTATCATGGACTATGCAAGGACTCTAATGATTGAAAAGAACATTGCTATGAAATACTGGAAGGAAGCTATCAGCACTACAGTTCATACCTTGAACCGAGTACAGCTGAGAAAAGACACATTCAAGACTCTGTATGAGCTATGGTATGGCTACAAACCAAATGTAAGTTACCTAAAAGTATTTGGTAGTAAATGTTACATCTTAAAAGAATCTAGAAAAGGAAAATTTGATGTAAAAAGTGATGAAGGAATATTTTTGGGATATTCTTGCAAAAGTAAGGCATTTAGATGTCTAAATTTGTCTACTCACAAAATCATAGAAAGTGCACATGTAAGAATTGATGAGTTTGCAAAAAAGACTAAAGAAGAAAGCAAAAAGGAACCAGAGGACTACAGAAAATTTGTTTACATCGAACTTGATACATTGCTAGACACATATAAGGAGACTACATCTACCGAGCCCAGTACAGCAACCGAGTCACAAGAAGAAGTTCAGAGTGAGTCACAAAGTACCGAGTCTCAGTTTGAAGCTACCAAGAAAGTATCTACCGAGCCCGAGCAATCTGAACCTGAAGATGAAGAAGATGACAATGTAACTCATTCAGGAAGCAAGGAACCTGTATTGGCCAAGTACATCAGAAAGCATCATAAACCAGATAAGATTATTGGAAACAAATCAGATGGTACTATGACAAGAAGTAAACTAAAAGGTACATGTTTATTTGCTGATTTTGAACCTAAAAATGTCAAAGATGCATTGGAAAATGAAATTTGGATTGAGGCTATGAATGAAGAAATAGAGCAAATAGAGAAAAATAAGACGTGGACTCTTGTACCTAGGCCTAAAGATAAAAATGTAATTGGGACAAAATGGGTATTCAGAAATAAGTTGAATGAAGATGGTCAAGTATCAAGAAACAAAGCAAGATTGGTATGTAAAGGATATTCTCAAGAAGAAGGAATAGCTTATGGAGAGACTTTGCTCCTATTGCAAGATTAGAAGGTGTGAGGACTTTACTTGCATATGCATCACATAAAGGATTTAAGGTATATCAGATGGATATAAAATCTACTTTTCTCAATGGCATTCTTGAGGAAGAAGTCTACATTGAGCAACCTGAAGATTTTATTGATCCAGACAAAATGGATATGGTCTCCAAATTACACAAAGCATTGTATGGTCTGAAACAAGCTCCTAGAGCATGGTATGAAAGATTGCATAACTATCTTACTCAGATTGATTTCAAAAGAGCTAATGACAACAGTAATTTATACATCAAAGAAGGATCAGATAACAAAATTATTTTGGCAAAAATATTTGTGGATGATACTGTGTTTATAGGAAATGATGATCAGTGCAAAGAATTTTCAGAGCATATGAACAAAGAATTTGAAATGTCTATGTTTGGTCAGATAAAATTCTTTGTTGGACTTCAAATTCAGTAGAACAAAAATGGTATCTACATTACTCAGTCTAAATATATCAGGGAAATACTTAAGAAATTTGGTATGGAAGATTCAAAACCAGTTGGTACACCCATGTGTACTAGACTAAATCTTACCAAAGATGATGATTCAAAAGAAGTAGATCAGACCTTATACAGATCAATGATTGGAAAATTACAGTATGTAGTACACACAAGGCCTGATATTGCCTTAGCAATTGGTATAGTGGCAAGATTCTTGGCTAAACCCAAAGAAAATCACATGATGGAAATCAAAAGAATCTTGAGGTATTTAAGGGGAACTGAAGATTATGGCTTGTGGTATAAATTTGGAGGCAATCTGGATTTAAAAGTGTTTAGTGATGCTGATTGGCCAGGAAAAATTGATGACAGAAAGAGTACAAGTGGTGGAGCATTCTTTCTTGGCAAGAGGTTAGTATCTTGGACTAGTAAAAAGAAAAATTGCACATCCCAATCCACAGCAGAAGCAGAATATGTTGCTGCAGCAGTAAACTACTCTACTATTATATGGTTCAAACAACTTTTGGAAGGCATGAAGGTTGAGATCAAAGAACCAGTTGTTATGTTTTGTGTTAATACAAGTGCAATAACTATTTCTAAGAATCCAGTAATGCATTCCAAAACCAAGCACATTGCAATTAAATATCACTTTGTCAGAGAATTGGTGCAGGACAAGGAAATCAGATTGGAATATATTCATACAAAAGAACAAATTGCAGATATCTTCACAAAGCCACTACCTAAGGATGAATTCTTGTATCTAAGAGGCAAGTTAGGGGTCACTCCCCTATTCGAGGTTCACTAAATAAAGTTTTAGTGATGCATCAACCAAAACATGTTGAAGATCAATCAGTTGATGCAGCATAGTCAAGGAATCATTGCATATGAATCAGTACATAAGGTACATTGATATTTACCAAAACTGTGTAAGTTGTCTTTGGCATGTGTTGTCAAAGAGGGAGAGTTTGCTGTCATTTCAAGAAATTTCTAAGAAGAATAATTTGAGAAGTTAAGAGGGAGAGTTCTCAGTCAGAGAAAGAAGTTTGAAGATGATGGGAATCAGAATGAAGCTAAGGATATGTTTCTTACTCTAGGTTTCTCTATGAAATTTCATTGTGCTATGACATGTTGTGTTGCCATCAATGCCAAAGAGGGAGATTGTTGGATACAATTGTCTGAAGGACATTTTTGGATTAGCTATGTGTTGTCTTTGATGTCACACAAATGTCATATCAATTATCATTCTCAGTGTCTACCGAGTTCAGTCGGTCAGCTAAGCGGTTCGTAGTATCTACCGAGCTCGGTCGGTCAGCTAGGTGGTTTTTAGTGTCTACTGAGTTCTCTCGGGTGTCTAAAGGAAACATGACAGGGTAACAGTGTTAACCAAGCCTCCTTGATTATCGAAGGAAAATTAGTGGTTACCGAGCTCTCTCGGTCTTTGAAGGATGTTGCAGAATTCGCTATGGTTACCGAGCTCTCTCGATCACCGAAGGAAATCTTTTCAAGATTAATGTTTATCGAGCAAGGTCGGCTCTTCAAAGGATTTTGTTATTAAATTGTGTTTATCCCAGCCGATTGTTATAATAATTATTAGTGCTGACTTGACAATCTAAATGTTAATTAAATGGCATATATATATAGAAGGTCAAGTGGTGAATAAAAGATATACAGTATGCATAAATCATTTTGAAGAAAGGTATGTGTAAATTTTGAAGGATGGTCAGATATCCTTGAGGAGTAGCAAAGATTTATTTGATCAGTAAGGATCTAGTGAAGCAGAACAGAGATCTATATTCAACAATTTAGTTGCAGGTCATTTCATTGTTACTCTCTTGCAATTGTAGCAGTGATATCAAAATCTCTTAACCGAGTTGGTTTAACGACCATTTTGTAAATCCTCTAACAAGGTGATAGTTCTATTGAATTGTTTCGAGACCTCTTACAAGGCCACTCCTAGCAAGGTGATTAAATCCTCTAACAAGGTCACACCTAACAGTGTGTTTTGTAACCTTTTACCGGGTTGGCTTCTAACCGGGCATCACTTCAGAAGAGTGAAAAATAGTAACTAGTTACATTGGTGGTTTTTCCCATATTGGGTTTCCACGGTAAATCTGGTGTCTCTTATGTTCATGTTATTTTCTTTATTCATGTAAGTTAATTAGTGATGAATGCTTAAGAACAGTTTAATTATTACACACTTCAAGGATCAAGTTTCAGCATTTCTCTATATATTTATCAAGTGGCACAGTAAATAATTTGTTAAGATATTTAAAAGATCAGTGGTAATATTTTTGTGGTTAACTGATTCACCCCCCCTCTCAGTTACTACATCTATATTTCAAATAGGTTATCTCTTTAAAGGGAAACAACTATGTATAAGAGATGGTTCTATGAGAGAAAATATTATTAGAGAGTTTCACAATAGTGGGCTAGCTGGGCATTTTGGAAAGGAGAATACAATAGCCTTGGTAGAAGACAAATACTATTGGGAAAAGATGAAAAGGGACATCACTAATTATGTGAAAAGGTGTAGAATCTATAAGTGGAAAAATGAAATTTACAAAACAAAGGTTGTTTTTATGCCATTACCAGTACCCATCAAACCATGGAAATATTTGAGTATGGATTTTGTGTTTGGGCTTCCACACACCCAAAGAGGTAATGATTCAATTGTTGTAGTTATTGATAGATTCTCAAAAATGGTTCATTGTATTGCCTGTAAAAAAAACTAATGATGCAACAAGAGTAGCAGAATTGTGTTTTTAGAAGTTGTTTGATTATATGGTATTCCAAATACTATTACATTTGATAGGGATACCAAATTTCTAAGTCGTTTCCAGAGGACTTTATGAAAGAAGATGGAGATAAATTTATAGTTTATCAATTCTTATGATCCTCAAACAAATGGGAAAATATAGGTAGTCAATCAGAGTTTGGGAAATTTATTGAGGCACATAGTTGGAGAGAATCCCAAACAATGGAACATTGCATTACCCCAAGCACAATTTTCTTATAATAGTTTTGTCAATAGATCAATGGGAAAATCTCCATTTTGGCTTTTATATGGTAAGAATATTAAAGGTGTTCTACATCTAGTGTGGCTACTAGTGAGAGAAAGAATTAGTGATGATGGGGAAGCATTTGCCAAACATCTTCAATAGATACAACAAGATATGAGACAAAAATTGTAGGACAGTAATGAGAGATACAAATTTGTTGTGGATGCTAGTAAATGACACCAAATATTCAATGAAGGTAACTTAGTAATGGTATACCTGAGACATGAGTTTCCTACCAGAACATATCACGATTTGAAGTACAAGAATATTGGTCCTTGTAGAATTATAAATAAAATCAATGATAATTCTTATGAGGTTAGCTTACCAAAAAATTTAGACATATGCATTCCATGGAGGGGTTCATGATGTAGATAATTGACAAGAAGTGGCTTAGCAACATCAAATCCAAAGTAAGAAGGAAAGGATTGCACAAATTCTAGATAAAAAAAATACATCCACCCAACAAGGTTAATACAAAAGGTATTTGGCACAATTCTTGATGGACTGCTAGTAATAGATAGGATATGGATATTAGAGTGGGAAGTGATGAAATTAGATCCCACGAAGTTGCAGTAGTTTGAAGACAATAGTTTGTAGGATCTGTGTTTTTTCAACAAGGAGATAATGATGCAGGTGGATTTCTTATGAGGATTTATTTGGATTTTTGACAAAGCTCTGCTCGATCGGTGACCATTTCAACATCTTTTTTGGGGCTGCAAATTTCATTTGGGCCTCCAAAATTAGTTTTTAGTGTTTTTTTTTTCAAGTTTTAAGAAAGTTATTTTTTTAATAACTTTTAAATCATGTTTCCAAATATTAGTTGGAAATTCATATCAAATTAGTTTTATGAAGTTTGAGGGAAAAATTTGGGTTCATAGGATTTGTTTGGAAAATTACTAAAAATTGTAAAATTTGATAATTGTGAAAATCTACCAAAAAAGGTAATTTTTAGATTTTAATTTTTAAAGATTTTTTTTATATAAGGATCTTCTTATCATTGTAGAAGGAGATTTGGTTAATGGAAATAAAGAAATTTTGGATCTATTTTGTAGTTCTGGTTGTTCTTATTTTGTAATAATTGAATTAGCTTGAATGTGTGTGTATGCTCCATCAATGTACCTTGTCCCTAAGAAAATGAGTATTGGGTGCAAGATTTTGTTGATGTATCTTTCCAATTTAGTAGTAAGCCTTTGTATGCAAGTCCAAAGTAGTAAACTCCTATCTGTATTCATTTTTGTATTGGTAATGAGCCTCTAGTTGCAAGTTCATAGAAGTGAGCTCCTACCATCTTTTGTAATCAGACTATATACATCAGTGAATTATCTTTTTGGGCAGGTGCTCATCGTGGTTATTCCTAGTTTGAGTTTTTCACATATAAAATCTTTGTGTCTATGTTTTGTTATTTTCATTCATTAATTTCTTATTTTTTCATGTGGTGAATAAGTAAGTTAGTTAGTGTGATTTTGGTTTATGCTAGTTCACCTCATCCCCCTCTCAACGCATGGATTGTGTTCAACAATATTTTGGGGAGGAGGAATCCTAGTAGCTTCAAGTTCAAAACTAAAACAAGGAAAAGGAAGAGAGTACAATATGATGAATGATATGCCTAGAAGAAGAATTATGATGCTCAAAGAAGGATACAAGATTAAATGGATTTGGGAGGAAAGTCATGTCAAGAAGGGAGAATTCATAATAATGACATAAAGGAATCAAACTAGGAAGAAATCATATGAAATTTTGGATAAAGGGAGACCCTAAAGATAGGAAATGTGAATTTTTAAAATATGGCATGGATTATGGAGAAATGGGAATTTATGATATGTCCAAATTTATGTACAATAATGGTGAATAAAGGGAAATTCCAAGAAATATTTTTTTAGTCTGTAAACTCAAATATATTTGTTTTATTTGTGAATAGTAAATTGTCCAGGTATTTCAAAGTGTAGACTATGATTTTGAACCTGTTACCTGTCTTGAAAGGCTGAAACATTCAAATATTAGACTAATCTAACATATTCATGAACTAAAAAATAGCATAAGACATGAAAACAAAACCAAAGCCACCTCAAGATTGTTGCTAAAAAAACAAGTGCTATAGAGCAAATGTTTGATTCGCTTCAATTAGAGGGATGTGGGTGTGCTCTCTAAGCACTTGGAGCATATTCTAATGCATACTAAGATTGATTTTAGACCAAATATAGGTGTGATATGATGCTATATGCTATGAAAAACAATAAAAGAAATTATGTTAATCCATTATTGCTAAGCTATGATGTTCTTTAAGAAAGCTTGAAGATGATAAAAAGAAACTAACAATTAGTATTGCTTATGCTAAGTCTAGAGCTAAATGGACATGATAACAATGCATAAAATGAAAGGTGAATGGGTATTTTGCTCTTGGAAATGAGGACTATTTATAGACTTTTGGGAGGATGAATGAGTGGCTAGGATCAAAATCCTTAAGAGAGGCCAAGATTCATTCAAAGGGGAGCACATGGATTGTGCTAGTTCAAGGCCACCTCCTTGTGACAAGTGTCACAAGGGCATTGGGTTGAAAGATGGGAGGAATGTGCACAATTTGGAAAATGTGCCTAAGGTCAAAGGGTGTAAGAAAGGGGTGAGGGGCTTCTTAAATGCATCATAAATGCATGTAAGAGGGATAAGGAGGCTTTAAATGCACTTAATGCATGTAAGAGAAGCCTCTAGAAGTTTGTTGACTTTGGGTCAAGCTTAAGAGTTGGCTAACCTTGTTTAGGGAATGTGACAAGGTTAGGGGGAGGATTAGGATTAGGATTAGGGGATTTTAGGATTAGGATGGGTGAAGAGGTTGGGTTGAGAAGATTCTAGAAGAGTCTAGAATTCTCCTTGGTTTTATGGAATAAAAGTTTATTCATTCCAAAAGCTTAAGTTTTGGGAATATTTATTGAAATATTTTCAATAAATATGAAAATTAAATATTTAATCTTAATTAAATATTTTGAGTTGAGATTAGGGTTAGAAAAGGTGGGATTAGCCTTTTAATCGAAATTAAGAAGGGATTAGAAGATTTTGGAAGAGGTTAGTGGTCTTAAGGAAATTGGCCAAGTTTTGGTCAAAAAATAAATTAATTATTTTTTGGAGGATTTTTGGTCAATTTATTAATTAAAATAATTAATAAATAGGGGATTAATGTTTAAATAAGATTTAAACATTTTTGGGAGTGATTTCTTAATTAAATATTTTTAATTAAGAAAAAGGGATTTAATAACATAAAAATAAATTAATTAATTAAATAAATAATTAATTAATAAATGATGATGTCATCAGGGATTTTTCAGAAAATAAAAATAATTTATTTTCTAAAGGATTTTTAGGTGTCTACATTTTGCCCCTCTTTGATGCGATGTCGCAAGTGGCATGGCGTCAAAGACAAGAAAATAAGATGCCCAAGGCTAGAATTTAGAGGAATAAGGGATTGTGCCCCCTCGAGAAAATAACGCAAGGAGCAAACATTGTGAAATTTTCTCGAAAGGAAACAGAGAAGGAAGGACCTAGGAAGAAGGGGAGATAAATAACCAAGCTTCCAAGAGCAAAGATGAGTGAATGCAAGATGAGATGGAATGCAAAATGCAGGATGCAGCTACATGAGGATGCAAGATTAATCTATATGATGCAGGATGCAGGGGAGAGGGGGAAGCTCCATGCTTTAGATCTTTTAGAGAGCACAACCTAGTTTAATATAGCAATGCTAGAGACCTGCCAAGGATACTGGGATCACGAGGCCTTGTCACCAGTGTTGCATAGGACTGACGCTAAAAAGACACGCAGGGTTGCCCCAGCATCACGCATGAACCCAAGAGGAAGCATGGTGGAAACGATGCTGAAGAAACCACAAACACACAACTGACTCACAGGCAGAAGCAAAAGATCAAAAGACCTTGCCCCAGATGATCCTCATTCGCAGCACACCATGATATAAAGGATCGTGGTGACGTTGAGTAGAGAACAATGAGAAGCTGTAAAAGATTAACAAGACCCAAAGGACAAAATCCAAGGTCAAAATGAAAACTCCAAAAAGACATCCTTTGCCAAGGAGAGAGATGTGATTTGATTGATGGTGGGAAGATTGGTCGGACAGGAGGAACGATATATCCTCAAGGACCAGGATGGAAGATTAGGTCAGATAGGAGGAACGATATATCCTCAAGGACCCATGGGTTGGTGAGAGAATAAGTGTAGTTGTTCGCTGGCAAAAGATGAAGTTCAAGGAATAATCAGGATGAGCAAGGATAAGTCGACAATTGATGTTGCTGAAGCACAAGGCCCGAGTGGGACTAAAAGTTTTCTGATCAAATGCTGCTGCAAGACGGACAAGGACTAAGACAAAGGATGGGTCCTAAAGACACAAATGTACAAATGAGCTTAGGTGGAGACACGACTGACGCTATGGTACAAGATGCTGGATAGGATGTACAAAGAACCTGGGGATGAAGCTGACAACTTCAAAGATATGCAAGATGGTGCCCCAGTTGGGTTGGAAGGCCAAGACGGACTGGTGATGAATGATGTGTCCTAAAATGACACGGATTTGGGAAAAACATATCTCAATGATGATGATTGGATCGAGATCAAGGCCTGCTACAAGACGAAGGATGCGATTTCATCATTTAGCTTGATCTTGGATGTTGGCTAGCTAGAAGATATGGATAGGTTGGGAAGATTGCTAGCAAGGTGTGGATAGGGATGAATGGCATTGGATTGCAATGAGGTTGGCCTATAGCTAGATACCAATGACAAGAGAAGATACTAGGTGTTGGAAAGGTGGAGGAAAATGCTGAGGATGGGGAGGATGGAACTGCTAGAAGATTTGGATGGAGGAAGATTCGGGGAGATTGGATGGTGGAACTGCTGAAGGAGTTGGAAGATGGAAAGCTGCTTGGAGGATGAAAAGCTGGTGGAAGATGGAAAGCTGGTGGAAGATTACCATGTGTCAACAAAATGAGCTGCTATTTTCCCAATGGAGGATCAGTGATAGGATTGCGTCAACCTAGGATAGACTGATGATCTTCGGTCAACTGGATTCTTGTCAATACAAGCCAATCTCTTGCTCGAGATGATAAGGCTATGCAAGGACAAGGTTTTGATTTCTTTAAGACAACACGTTGTGCCAAAAAGAGGATGATTTCTGATTTAGGATAAGGGATGGAAACAACTCAAAGGGCTGGAACACGATAATGCTTGTGGATTTGGAGCTCTGGATTTTGGTGCAAAAGATGGTGAATCTGCTTTCTGCTGTGGATGGTGGATGTTGGATTTTGATAAAGGATATGGGACGCTGAGTTGGTTTGCTGGTGGATCAAGATAGAGGATGCTGGAGGAACTGCTGATGGATCAAGATAGAGGAATGCTTGGGAGTTTTGAAAGATTGACTTTGGAAAATGGAAGGCTGTAGGAACTGCTAAGGGATCAAGAATGCTTGGGAGATTGGATGGTGGATAGGTTTGGATTTGGATAGAGAAATTGCTGAGGATTTTGGGAGATGGAAGATTCAGATTTGGATAGCCTCCAAGGAATACGTCACCAAGGAAGAGGATGCCCTCTGTTTAAGATAGTTCATGTGTTTTAAAGGCATGGTGTATCTTGGACAAAAGATATGCCAACAAGAGGATGAGGAAGGATGGAAGCTAGGATGAAAGGATTGGATAGAGGATTTGTAGCTGAAAGGTGCAATGGATGCCAAGGAGGTGCCCAAAAGCATGTACATCTGATAGTCTCTGTTTTTGTCATCAAGATCCAATGGAAAATGAAGGAAGTGAGAGACGAAAGGGGATGGAGGACATGTTGGATAAGAGGTGATAGAAAGGAAGCCCCTAACTGCAAAAAGGAATTAGGGGGGGGCGCACTACACATGGCGCCTGTTTGCCAGGTTTTCACCATGGTACTTGTCCAAGGCACTTGAATTGCCAAGTTTTCACCAGAGGATGAATGTTTTTCTCTTGATTTTTTGCTTTGTTGATAATTTGCTCCTTTGATTTATCCAATTTTTATGGATTTTTGTGTTTTTTTCTTGACTTTGTCCTGATCTTGCTGACTTGTTGCTGAGCTTGTGCTGATATTCCACTGATTTTCTGATTTGTTGCTGATTTTGTGCTGATATACATTGATACTTCTGATTTGTTGCTGAAGCTCTAATTTAATGCTGTCGTGCTTGCTGATCAGCTGATTTCGCCATTTTGGTGCTTCCTCTTGATTAGGTGGTGACCTTTTGATTTGTCACTGATATTCTGATGGTGTTGCTGATTCTTTGATTGGATGTTCCCTTATGATTTGATGATGGCCCTGCTATTTTTGAATTTGCACAGATATTTTGATGTTATTGCTAACTCTCTGATGTGGCGCTGAGTTTTGTGCTGATTTTGGTGCTATCATGCGATTTGATGTTGATCTTCTGAGAGATTCTTCACTGATTTTCTGATGTGGATTGCTGATTTTCTGATGTTGCCAGCTTGTCATGGGGATCCATTGCTAGATGATGGACGACAAGCTTAAGATCACACCTAGGCATGTGCATATGACCATGCACAATTGATAATTGACTCCTCGGAGCAAGGCACTTAAGGTCATGATTCACTTTCTGTCAGGTTAACTTCCATGTAGATGAGCCACAAACATCCTTCTGTACCCAAGTTGATTTGGCTTGGTTTCTGCAATGTTGATAGAGAACTATCATGTGTTGTTATCCCAGATAGGAGGAAGAGGCAAAGCTCCATCTTCTAGCGCTTGAATTGCCAAGTTTTCACTAGAAGATACGCCCTTTATTTTTACTGTTTTGGAATCAGAATGTGCCCCAGAAGGGTTTTCACATAAAGACTCATGATTTGCTTTTGTTTTTTCACTTTTGCGACTAAAGCTTGCCTCCTCTCCAAAATATGCTTCTGTTTTAAGCTGATAGGCACATGTTGATGCTAAAGCCTGATTGATTGCTGATTTTTGCTGATTTCTCTGATTTGTCATTGATTTCCCTTTGCTGTTTTAGATGTGCTGACTGATCTTTGCTGACTTTCCTCACTGATTTCTTCTGATTGTGTGCCTGGATGTTGGTACAACTGTAGCAGGACGGGGGGGATCATGCAAAGTCATGGATTAGATGGGGGAGATGGGAAAGATGGTGGTAGAAAGTGTTTGGATGGAAGGATGGAAAGTGATCAAGATAGGGGGATGTTGTCAGGATCAACATTGGCACATGTTGCGAGGAAGATGGATGATTGGATGTGGAAGATAGAGATAGATGTGATGGAGGATTTATGCTAGAGGATGGAGGAGATGGAGGGGAAGATGGAGGAGCTGGGAGATGGGCAACGTTGGATGCCATTGTGGATGTTTTTGTTAGATGGATTACATCTTTTTGCTTTGGGATCCACATCATTTTTGTTTTAGCTTTAGTGTGCCTTTGCGGCCATTGGTGGGCATCAGATTGTGCTTTTTCTTTGCTAGGCCTTTGTGGCCATGTGATAGATTTTTCTTGGACTTTGCTAGATTTTCGGAGCCATTGGGGTGCTTTAGCATGCCTGATTGGCTCTTTGCTAGGCCTTTGCGGCGCATGTGATTGCCTGATTGAAGCTTGCATTGATTGACCATGTCGATTAGACTGGACATGGTAATCGTCATTGGGCCTTTGCAGCCATTGGGATGCATTAGATTTGGCATTTGCTTTGATGGGCCTTTGTGGCCAGTGGTTTGCTTTGGCTTGCTTGATCGGATTTTGCTTTGATTGCGTATGTCGATTAGGCTGGACATAACAATCTTTGGATTTTTGTGGATTTTTTCCTTTATTCATGTGTGATATGGCATCCAAGTTGCGAGGAGCATTGGGAGGAATATGAGGAGTTGTCTGGGATGGAGGAAATTTGGATGGAGAGATGGAAGGAGATTGGTAGATAGGATATGTGGACATGTGCCTTTGTTGATCTTGACTAGGGATGCTTGGATGTTGGATGAAAGGCTGAGTAGGATAAGATGGAGGATGATATTTTGGGATATAAGGTCCCAAAATGGATTTGCTAGGTAACGGAGATGCGCTGAAAGAATTTGGGACATAGGGACCCAAAATGGATGGGGAGGATGAAGGAGGAATATGATAGGTTTTCCTCGGTTGTAACGATGGAGGAGGAGGAATTGCGTTGTGGTTTTTGGAAGATGTTTTGTTGGTTTTGAATGGATGTTTGAACTTTGCCTTAGCTGTACCAACATTTCTGGATGAAGTACCTTTTGCTGATGTGGAGGAAGTGCCCTCATCTGGTGTGCAACCGATTCCACAGCCTTTTGGATGTTTCTTGCCTTGAATGGGCTGTATATTTCCTTGTTCGTGAGTGCCAAGGCCTTTGCCTTGATAGTTCCATCTTTTCAGCATTTTATCCAGACAAGGATATTTTTGACTTGGGGTGAATGACAAACAGCCATTTTCTGGTTCCCTGATGGAAGATAAGAAGCTGATGTCTTCTTTTTCAAGTGGTTTGCCTTTGACAAATGTTAGTTTTCCAAGTGGATAGAGTGACGGTAGCTGGACAGTTTGGACTGGCGGATCCTCAAGAGGAGAGGATAGGATGCTGGGATTTTGACTAGGATTAGGGGATGGTATTGGATCTTTAGTTGGAGAAACTGGGATGATAGGATCTTGGATTGGAGGAATTGGGATTGTAGGATTTTGGATTGAAGGTGATGGAGGCAATAGAACATGCGATGGGGGAAGTAAAGGGGTTGGATCTTGATGTTCTTCTGTGAGTAGTTCATCATGCTTTTGGCCAAGATCTTGACACGATGGGATTTGTTCAGATAGAGGATTAGTGGATATATGGATGGACTCTTCAAAGGGGCGGAATGAAAGGATTGGAGACTCTGCTGCTGGGGTTTCTGGAAGAAGGAAGAACTCTTCAGATGGTATGGATAAAAGGATGGAAGATTTTTCAGCTACAATGGTAGGAAGAAGGGTGAACTCATGAGGTTCTTCAGATATGCTTTGGGTAATGCTAGGAGGGGGTGATGTTGGTGGGGATTGGATGGAGACTCCAAATGGAAGGGACTCAACGATGATAGGAGATGGAAGAGGATCAACGGTTGGGATGTATGGAAGATAGATAATAGATGGGAGCGCTGGATGGGCCTCATCAATGATGGCTTCACATGAAGGATTGCTTGGCTTTTCAATTTCAGGCGTGGGTTTTGCTATTGGCTCTTCCTTGGGTTCTGTTATTGGTTTTCTTGGAGACTTTTGTGGTGAAGAAGGTTTGGAAGGTGGAGGAGATGGGGAACTTGGATGGTCTTCGCATGAAAGTGGGGTTTGTGCTTGGGTAGATGCTCGCGAAGGAGGAGAGAAAGAAGGGAACACCCATGAAAAAGATGACTTTGAAAAGGGAGCTTTGGGTTTTGCTTGAGGGGATGATGGTGCTGAAGAGGCAGGGCTAATGGCTTGAGGTACAAGTTTTGGAGTGGGTTGAGGGATGAACTCTGCTGGTGGGGAAAGATTTTTGGTAATGTGGTTTGGAAGAGAGGATGGTGGTTTGAGACAGGATGGAGGATTGGGGTTTGGAGCAGAAGATGATGGTTTGGGAAAGGATAGAGGTTTGGTGAAAAGGATGGGAGGACTAGAATCTTGGTTTTTAGAATGTTTTGGAGGATAGGTAGTTGGAGGCCTTAGATAGGGGAAGTAACGTGAAGTGTTTCTAAGGGATGATGGTGATGGAGAAATGACCATAGCAGAAGGTGGAGGCCTGAAAGGAGCATATGGAAGAGGTGTAGGTTGAAGACAAGGATAAGTTGGGGATGGATAAGATACTGGGGTTGCTTTGCCAAGGACATGAAAAGGAGTGCCAGCCTTGCCGAGGACATGAAAGGGAGTGCTAGGAGATAAGCATGAAGGCATGGTTGGCTGGATTGGAGGAATGATGGAACGCTGGGGGTTGCTTGGAGGAAACTGGCTGTAATAGGCATCATGGTCTACAAGACCTTCATCATCATTAGGATCGATTGGTGGGAGAGGAGAGATATCATAACCAAACTCATTATAGATTTGAGACATGCTGACTTGCAGATGAGTTTGGATAAGGATAAGGACGAAGATGGTTTGGAAGACTAAGACTCAGATTGGGATGACTGATGGAAGAAGACGGTTTTCTAGAAGAAGACAGATAAAGGGATGGGAGATGACCAAGTTTTGGGATAGCTGCTCTGATTGTCCTTCGAACCAAGTTATAGATCTGCTTGATGTTTTTCCATTGGCAAAGGATTTGATAAAAGCAATCTTCACAAAGGACAAAGCAACTTTGTGAGATACAAACAAGATAAAAGACTCTGATAAATGCTTTCAAAAAAGTGTATGTTCCAACAAGTGTTTTCGCGGAGTCTTTGACTGTCAAGCACTTCAAACAGATCTACCTGAGGAAGGTGAGTATCAAAATCGCTTGCCCACAGCTTGGTATCCCCCAGAAGGGAATACAAATGGTGAGTAATCTTGAGGCGACCCGGTAAACCCCTTGGAATTGGTCCTTGCACAAGGATTTTGATACTTTCGGATGTAGATAGGGTAGCCTCTATTTTATCAGGTTGCTAATGATTCCATGGTGTCTCCATACCCGGTTATGCTGATCATCCGTGACTCACTTAAGAGCCTTGCCAATTATGCTGGGGGAGAGGAATGTTTACCATCCCCAGTCACGTGTTTGGCACGAACGCCCGGCGATTAGGAGATGTAAGTGATTATTTTGTTCTTCACTTGTTTGTATACCGGTCGGAGGGGCTACCGGTTTGAGGTCGTTCTCCAAAGAGGAAGCGCTTCTCCCTGGACAGGCCTCGCTAAAAGTAGAAGAAGTGGACTTGTTCGAGTCCAAGTGTTCTACGTTGCTTAAGTTAACAGGATTTTGCAAAAAGTAAAACTCCTAAATGCACATCAAGCAGTTGTTCATTTTTCCAAATTTGATTAAGTGTGTTTGAACCTTGAAATTGAAGACACAAGTGTTTAAGATTTTGACTTTTTCTTTCTCCAAAAAGTAAATCGAGCGTTTGCAAGTTTTTTGACTTGGGCATTCAAGATTGAGTGTGCGTGTTGATTAAGAACTTTTAAAAAAGCTTTGTTTTGATCTTTAAGGCATTCAAGATTGTGTTTTCTTTTCAAATGGAAAGTGATGCTTTAGGACCTAAGTTCTTCCTTTTAGCTTCATTCAAGATTTTGTTTTGACTCATTTGAATGCAGATTTGATGTTCTTTTTATGCCCAAAAAGATATGATCATTCCTACTTTGCATGAATGCATTGTTAAAAATCCTTGATGTTGCAAGGATGCAAATGCCTTGATTAATTTTTTTGTTTTGTTTGTTAGAACAAATTTTGCAAATTTTAGTCCTTAATGCATTCAAGAATGATTTGGGGGTTCATTTTAAGCACTAAAATAAGGTGTGTATGATTTTGCTTCCTTATGGATATTATTATTATTTTTGAAAAAAAATGGCCATGACCTCCTTGCTAGAAGAAGAAGAAGAAGGAGATGGAATAGAAGAAGAATATAGACAAGAAGAGGAAGAAGAATATAGACAAGAAGAAGAAGAAGGGATCGAAGTGCTCCGTCCACCTATAAGTTTGAAAAATCTGAAAATGGTCTAAAACCCATCAGAATGTTTGCAAAGAACCCGTGAAGTGGGTCCCACCGGGCGTGACAGAATGTAGACTATGATTTTGAACCTGTTACCTGTCTTGAAAGGCTGAAACATTCAAATATTAGACTAATCTAACATATTCATGAACTAAAAAATAGCATAAGACATGAAAACAAAACCAAAGCCACCTCAAGATTGTTGCTAAAAAAACAAGTGCTATAGAGCAAATGTTTGATTCGCTTCAATTAGAGGGATGTGGGTGTGCTCTCTAAGCACTTGGAGCATATTCTAATGCATACTAAGATTGATTTTAGACCAAATATAGGTGTGATATGATGCTATATGCTATGCAAAACAATAAAAGAAACTATGTTAATCCATTATTGCTAAGCTATGATGTTCTTTAAGAAAGCTTGAAGATGATAAAAAGAAACTAACAATTAGTATTGCTTATGCTAAGTCTAGAGCTAAATGGACATGATAACAATGCATAAAATGAAAGGTGAATGGGTATTTTGCTCTTGGAAATGAGGACTATTTATAGACTTTTGGGAGGATGAATGAGTGGCTAGGATCAAAATCCTTAAGAGAGGCCAAGATTCATTCAAAGGGGAGCACATGGATTGTGCTAGTTCAAGGCCACCTCCTTGTGACAAGTGTCACAAGGGCATTGGGTTGAAAGATGGGAGGAATGTGCACAATTTGGAAAATGTGCCTAAGGTCAAAGGGTGTAAGAAAGGGGTGAGGGGCTTCTTAAATGCATCATAAATGCATGTAAGAGGGATAAGGAGGCTTTAAATGCACTTAATGCATGTAAGAGAAGCCTCTAGAAGTTTGTTGACTTTGGGTCAAGCTTAAGAGTTGGCTAACCTTGTTTAGGGAATGTGACAAGGTTAGGGGGAGGATTAGGATTAGGATTAGGGGATTTTAGGATTAGGATGGGTGAAGAGGTTGGGTTGAGAAGATTCTAGAAGAGTCTAGAATTCTCCTTGGTTTTATGGAATAAAAGTTTATTCATTCCAAAAGCTTAAGTTTTGGGAATATTTATTGAAATATTTTCAATAAATATGAAAATTAAATATTTAATCTTAATTAAATATTTTGAGTTGAGATTAGGGTTAGAAAAGGTGGGATTAGCCTTTTAATCGAAATTAAGAAGGGATTAGAAGATTTTGGAAGAGGTTAGTGGTCTTAAGGAAATTGGCCAAGTTTTGGTCAAAAAATAAATTAATTATTTTTTGGGGGATTTTTGGTCAATTTATTAATTAAAATAATTAATAAATAGGGGATTAATGTTTAAATAAGATTTAAACATTTTTGGGAGGGATTTCTTAATTAAATATTTTTAATTAAGAAAAAGGGATTTAATAACATAAAAATAAATTAATTAATTAAATAAATAATTAATTAATAAATGATGATGTCATCAGGGATTTTTCAGAAAATAAAAATAATTTATTTTCTAAAGGATTTTTAGGTGTCTACACAAAGGTCTTATAATGAATTATTCAAGTTTCCCATGGCCACATAAAATAACCTATTGGGTATGGTGGTAAGACTTTATAGTGATATATAATAGCTAATCACTATAGATTTTAAATGGTTGATGACTACATATAGTGAGGATTTTCCTAATATCCTTTAGAGAGTGTGTGCATTCATATAAAATTTGAAGCACCTCTTATAACATTAAATCATTTAGGTGGAATTCAACTTACATAAAAATGTAGTTGTTCAAAGGATATATTATAACTTCTAGCACAAGATTTCCAACCTCAATATTCTACTATAGAAATTTAATTTTTGGTAAAATAAGTGCAATACATGATTACTTTCATCACTTTCTAACTAACAAGATCATGTGAGCATAAGGAGGAAGTATACTCTAAGTATTTGTAGTAAGCCACTAATTATTGTTGATGGTATAGAATATATCACTAAAAATACCTCTATTACCTCTAAAAAATGACCTACAAATATATTAAAGATAATACATACATACATTCATTCATTCATTACTAGAGATTTTTTTTCATGTTATGTTCAAAGTACCAGTTCAAGGAGACATTCAGAACATAAACTACAATTATATTATTTAAAATACTTTACACTTGGAAATAATTACAATATATAGAGTCATGAAATAAAAATACTATTACTCTATACATATTAGAAATTTAATTTTATTCTAATTTACCACATAAATGGATTACAAATCATATGCATCAAAACTAATACTAACAAATACTCAATACATAAGTTGTTAACAAAATAAAACAATCATATCAACATCATTTTTAAAACTACCAAGGTACTAGGTAATATTAAATGGTATCTTATAATTGATCAATTATAATATTATAAATTATTTATTACATAGGATAGAATGCTATATTAGAAACTACTTGTCATATTTTTCATATCATTTACAAAGGTGTCTATGTTTGTATAGGAAGTTCCTCCTTTCATTACAATCTTGTGTGCGACTTCTTTTAGCCTCACAATATTTTCTCGTAACTTCTTTCCAATACAACCTTTCATTAAACTTATAACTATACTATTTACCTCTTCTTTTGTCACCAATTTAAATTCATTTGCGTCAACACCTTCAAAGTCCAGACCAATTTTCCAAATTTCTTTTGCAAGTCGACAATCGAGAAATTGGTCATGAAAATAAGGCCATCCAATCATAGGAACTCCCATACTAATTGCCTCCAAAGTAGAGTTCCACCCATTATGTGTAAGGAATCCTCCAAGAGAAGGATGAGAAAGCACCTAAAACAATAAAAATAACTCAATTAAAATATTTTAGAGTTAGAATATTTGGATGGTCTCCATGTGAAGAAACAAAAATAACCAATAATAGTTTTTCCTTTTTAAGTTTAAGACAAGAAATATTTTTTAAATGAATCATCATGGGTGTGATATCATATTATGTGTTTTTTTATTAAATATATGCATAGTTTTAATAATCTTGGCCTATTCATTTAACCATAGTAGACTTCGAATATGAGAACCATATTTAACAATTACAGGATTCTTTTTAAGATTATCTTGTCATGATTTGTTCTATATTGTAATGAATGTTATTACTTCTAGAATAAATAAAAAGATAAAACAAGAGCTGAAAATGTGTCAATTAATTTTTTTAGGGTGTCACTACTTATTGTAGATGTCTCAATCAATTTAAGTTATAAATCATATGTTGGATTCCAATTATTTTAATTGTATAATGATCTATCGAGTATTACTTGAATCTTCAAATGTATAATCCATTTTTTTAATGTATGAAAAATTTATATATATATTTTTAAGTTTTATATTTATATTTAATATTAGATATTTGTGTGCTCTAGCTAGTCTTTCAAGTGTTGTGCCTTCAAAAATTGAAGATGGTCAAGACTAGTGTATTAGAGTAGTAGGTACGAATCACTAAAGAAGACAAATATTTAGAGGTCATGGGATATTAATCTTGATCATAAATAAATCTTGAGAATAATCCTATAAAATTTTAGAAGGATTGAGAAAGGATGGAGTTATGTTACAAATCTATACAAAACTACTACTGAAGTTAGAGAAGTTCATTTTGTCTATGCACACTAATCTCATTTCTACTATTTACTAGAGACTAAATTTGTAACTTTTAAAGTGAAATAGTAGAGTGTGAAAGGAGATAACATTCAAGGAACAAATCAATCCATGAAATGAAGACAAAGGGTTCAAGAGAAACCTAAAAAATTCTACTATATAGGTACAAAAATATACACAAATAGAGCTACAAAAATAGACATAAATAAAGACATTGACATCAACACTGATATATATATATATATATATATATATATATATATATATATATATATATATATATATATATATATATATATATATATATATATATATATATATATATATATATATATATATATATATATATATATATATATATATATATATATATATATATACTGATGCAAATATATATTGAACAATAGGTGAGGGGAAGCAATGAAAAGAAGTTGATTACTCCTTTTCCAAATTGCACACTCAAAAGGAAGATATATCAATAGGATTGATTAGGTCCTAAATACTAAATGGGACAATGTTCCTTTGCTAAAAAAATATGTAAATAAAAAATCAAAAGAGGAATGATGCAAGGTAGAAGGAAAAATAGACAAATAAAGATAAAAATTGAAATACCACACTGACAAATAGCTGGTAGAATCCATAAATGAGATGAGTTGGGTTCATGTTGGTAAATAAAGAATTGATATCCACATCAGGCACTACTCATACTTTGACCTGAATCATAAAGATCCAACTCAGCTTGTGTAATCCATGAACTGTCCTCAACTGGCTTGTCTTTCCACTGATCTAGATATTCCATGTAGTCTTTTCCTCTTGTACTCTTGCCAACTCTGCTATTCAAGATCTTTTCAATGTTGTCTCTATTCTTCTTAGGATAGTCTGGATCATCTTCTATCTCATCATTTGATTCAAAGTACTCAAATATATCAGCAATGTTGAATATAGGTGATACATCCATGTCCTTTGACAATTCTACTTCATAAGCATTTCCACTGTCAAACTTCTTCAGAATCTTACAAGGTCCAAACTTCTTCATTTTCAACTTATTGTAGGTAACAACTAGAAATCTATTCTTCTTCAAATGAATCATAACCTCATCTCCAACTTCAAAAGATTTATGTCTCCTTCTCTTGTCTGCTCTTTGTTTATATTTCAAATTACTATCCTCCAAATTATTTTTAACTTCATCATGTAAAGTTCTCATGGATTCTACAAAATGGTCAACTTCAGCACTTCTTCTGGTCTTAGTAGGTAAATATCTCAGCTTTGTGGCTCCCTTAGGATGAAATCAATTAGCAATCTCAAATGGTGTCTTCTTAGTGCTTCTATTCACTGAATTATTATATGCAAGATCTACTTGTGCCAAAATCAAATCCCAATTAGCAAGTTTCTCTCCAACTAAACATCTCAACAAGTTTCCCAAAATTTTGTTCACAACTTGAGTCTGTCCATTTGTCTGAGGGTGAAATGTAGAACTAAACTTCAAATAAGTATTCATCTTCTTCCAAAGTATCCCCCAAAAATAACCATTAAACTTAGTATCTCTATCTAAAACAATAGATTTAGGAAAACCATGCAATCTTACCACTTCCTTGAAGAATAATTCAGCTACATGCAATGCATCAGATGTCTTCTTACAAGGTATGAAATGAGCCATCTTAGAAAATCTATCAACCACTACCAAAATAGAATCATTACCTCTCTGAGTTCTAGGCAATCCAAGAACAAAGTCCATACTCACATCTTCCCAAGGTCTATCAGGTACAGGAAAAGGTGTATACAATCCCAAATTCTGACTAGTTCCTTTTTCTATTTGGCAAATTCTACAACCTCCAACCATTCTCTGTACATCTCTATAAATATATGGCCAAAAGTATCTTTCTAAAATCAAATTCACTATCTTATCAATCCCAAAATGTCTAGCAAGTCCACCACTATGTTTCTCCTTCATTATGTTCTCTCTCATAGATCCTCTAGGTATGCACAACTGAACTCCTTTAAATAACATGTCTTCTTGAATGAAATAATCAGACCACTTATCACTCACTATGTGTTCTTTACAAGCTTTCCAAGCTCTAAAAAATCAATGTCAGCCTCATACAAATACTTCAAATCATCAAAACCAAGTACTTCAACTCTCATTTCTGTCAACAAATTTCTTCTTCTACTCAAGGCATTAGCAACCTTATTTGACTGTCCACTCTTATGCTTCAACAAAAAGGAAAAATTCTGCAAGAACTCAACCCACTTCATATGTCTCTAATTTAACTTATTCTGACTTCCCAAATACTGCAAAGCTTTATGGTCAGTATACAACACAAAATATTTAGGCATCAAATAATGTCTCCACTTCTTCAAAGCTTGAACAATAACATAGAATTCCTGGTCATAAACTGAATATTTTCTCTTAGCATCATTCAACTTTTCACTAAAGAAAGCTATAGGTTTTCCTTCTTGACTCAAAATAGCTCTAATTGCACTACCACTAGCATCACATTCAACTTGAAAAACTTTATTAAAATCAGGCAAAGCAAGTGTAGGTAACTCTGCAATTCTTTGTTTCAATGTTTCAAAACTCCTTTGTGCTCCATGTGTCCATTTGAAATCCTTTTTATCTCCTCTCATAGTTTCAGTCATTGCATTACAAATAGAACTGAAATTTCTGATGAACTTCTTATAAAAACTTGCCAATCCATGAAATGATCTTACCTCTCCAACATTCTCTGGTGTAGGCCAATCAAGTATAGCTCTCACTTTCTCAGGATCCATCTTTAATCCATCAACTAAAATTACAAAACCAAGGTACACAATATCTTCTTTCATAAATGAACATTTCTTCAAATTAATCAGCAACTTTTCTTCCTTCAATCTCTGCAATAGTTGTCTGATATGTTCAAGATGTTCCTCCTTACTCTTACTGAATATCAAAATGTCATCAAGATATACAATCACAAACTTACCCAAGAATCTTTTTAGAACTTCATTCATCAGCCTCATAAAAGTACTAGGTGCATTAGTCAAACCAAAAGGCATAACCAACCATTCATACAAACCTTCAGTAGTCTTAAAAGTAGTTTTCCATTCATCCCCTTCTCTGATCCTTATCTGATGATATCCACTTTTCAAATCAATCTTTGTGAAATACTTTGCTCCACTTAAACTGTCCATTATGTCATCCATCCTAGGCAAAGGAAATCTATACTTTACTGTTATCTTGTTTATAGCTCTAGAATCAGTGCACATTCTCCATTCTCCATTCTTTTTAGGTGCTAATACAACAGGTATTGCGCAAGGACTCAGACTTTCCCTAATCTAACCTCTTTCAAGCAATTCTTGCACTTGTCTATTCAATTTAGTCTTTTCATCAGGTGTCAACCTATGTGGTGCTTTATTAGGCAAACTAGCTCCAGGTATCAAATCCATACAATGACTTATACTTCTCATAGGTGGTAAACCATCAGGTACATTATCAGAAATGATGTCATAAAATTCATTCAGTAAAGGCTTAACTTTAGTTTCATGTTCTAACTCATCTTGTTTCTCAATCTTTCTTGGAATAAAAGCAAAGGAAACATTCTGTTCTTTCATTTCTCTTGCAAACTTTTTACCATCAACCAAACATACTCTGACTATGGTACAGTGAGTTTCATCAAACTTCTCTATCAAAGGAAACAACACTTGTTTCTTTCCATCCATCCAAATAGTATATTGATTCAATCTACCATCATGCAAAGCTTTCCTATCATACTACCAAGGTCTACCCAAAAGAATATGAAAACAATCCATAGGCATAATATCACACAAGACTTCATCATGATAATTCCCAATTTTGAATTTAACAAGGCATTGTTCACTTACAAGTAGTTTATGCTCCTTTTGGATCCAAGCAATATGGTAAGGCTTAGGATGTTTCAATCTTTGCAACTGCAATTTGCTAACCAGCTCTTTAGATGCCAAATTATCAGAACTTCCACTATTAATGATTACCTTGCAACATTTATCAGTGATCTTACATTTGGTTCTGAACAAACTTTTCCTCAAAATAGGTTCCTCATCAGCTTCTTCATTCCACAAGATCCTTCTTAGCATCAAGTTCTCACCATGTTTAGGTTCATTAGACATTTCCTCAACTTCTTCACAAGCCAAATTATTTCTACCATTACCTCTAGTCTTCTTTCCAAAGTTAGTACATTCAAAGCTCTATGTCCTTCACCACATTTGTAACAAGTACCTTTAAACCAAGATTTCTCTTCCCTTCTACCATTATTGTTATTCCTAGAGTAACCAGTATAGCTACCTCTCGAGTAATTATCTCTATTAGTAGGCTCATCTTTCCATCCTTTATCTTGCACTGAATTTTTAGATCTACTACTTTCTCCATTAGATCTACCTCTACTTCTCTGAAATCTGTCACCTCTTCCTCTTTGTCTTTGATCATGTCTTTTTGTCAATCTTTCTTCAGCCTTCAAAGCAAATTGGTATGCTTCTTCCACACTGTCAATCTTCACATAACTAATCTCATCTTGAATAGATTTCCTTAGGCCATTCAGATATCTAGTCACCTTCTCAACTTCATCATCCACATGTCCAGATCTGATATCCAATTTGTAAAATTCCTCAGTATATTCTTTCACACTCATGTCCTTTTGTCTTAGATTTTGCATCTTTCTCATCAAACTAACTTGATAGTCAACTGGAAGAAACTTCTTCTTCATCTTTCCAAGCATCTTCATCCATATTTTGATCTTTTCTTTTCCTCTCTTCTATCTCTCAATTTGCAAATGATCCCACCAAAGAGATGCATGCCCTTTCAACTTTTGACTGCTATCTTAACCTTCTTATTATCAGGAGTACCTTCATACTCAAAGTATTTATCCATCTCAGAGATCTAATCCAAAAGTGTATTAGTTTCAAGTCTTCCATCATAGCAAGCAACTTCAACTACAAGTCTAGAGTTAGCCTTAGACAAAACTCTCAAAAGTCTTTCCTCATCTTGTTCAACTTTAGGTTTAGCATTAGGTGCTGCTTCTTCTTCTTCATCACTAAAATCTTCAAGATGTGCTCCTCTTCTCTAGGCTATCTCTACAGCTTCAAGCCTAGTTGCAATTTGCCTCAACATATCCATGATAGCATTATCATTTCCTCTACCACGAACCATCTTGACAATCAGGTTCTAGAAAGATCGTAACCTTCTACAAGTTATAGGTCAGATCTCAGATCTACCACCCTACAACCAAATCCAATAAGGTTCTCCATGATCCAATCCACAAGAAAGAACTCGCTTTGATACCACTTGACGCAGGGGCAGGGTAGATACAAGCAGAATCAAGCAGAATTGAGTCCACTTGAATCCACAACAAGCCCTTGCTCAAAGTTACACAATGGAAGTAATATAATATCACATGAAATCAATGGAAACACAATGGATATGAGACAATCAACTGGCACCAACAATAGAGAATTATATTATTTCTTTCAACATGCCCAGCTATGAGGCCTTCCGAGTTTCAGCCTTATACAATGAGAATTATGAATTTAGAATTACAGCTTGCATCCTATCTTTTTCTCCAATGATTTATCTTGATAATCCTTCCTATATCTTGTCCATGATCCTCTACTAGATCAATCTAGACCCCTTACATAGCCAGTTAAGCCACAGGTCAGCCAGTCAGGCATTTAATTACAATATAGGTCCAGTCTCAAGATTTAAACCAAAACTAATGCTAGAGTTAATATAAATTAATGTGCCTTTGGATTTAGGTCCTAAATTGACCCAAGAACATTCCTTTAAGTGAAAAAGGTCCCATATGAGCACACAGAACATCGCAAGAAGAAACACCACATGTTTCACCCAAAAACTAGTAGGAAATAGGTCCCGAGGCAAAATAGGCATAGCTTTTTACTCATAATGAATTGGAGTTTGCGCTCTTGGGAAATGATATTAATTTAGGTCCAATTTAAGTCATTAAGTGTGCAAAATAAAATTCCTTATAGATCAAGGTCTCCAACATGAACAATCAGCACCAAAACTACAATAATAGCTCAGACGTGAAAGCTGGCAGAAAATAGGTCCTGTGTGAAAAAGGCCATAAATTTTGACTCATAATGAATTGGAAGCTTAACTCTTGGGGAATGATATTAATTTAGGTCCCCTTGAATCCCTTAAGTTAAAAAAATAATATTCCTTATGGATCAAGAGAACCAACATGAACAATCAGCACCAAAACTACAAGAAAACACTATTCTAACGGCAAGGAAAATAGTTGTAACTTTGAAACAGTCCATCCAAAATTGATGTGCTCATAGGAGAAGGTTCCCAAATAGGTCTCCAAAATTATGTAAGCTTCACACACCATGAAACTATCAAATGAAAATATTATAAAGAAAACTAAAACAAACAGGTACAGAAATTAGAAAATGTTTTTGGTTGATGAAAGATTGCCAAAGACTCAAGATGCTCCTGCATCAATAACTGTTGTACTAACCTAAGATTTCAATTTGGATTGAAATTGAAAGTTAAAAAATATTTCAAACATTTTGAACCTAGGAATAGAATGCTTTAGACATTTTGTTCTAGGCATTTTTAGTTGAAAATTTTGGGGACTCTTCAACTATTCCCAATATTCTCAGAAATGTTTTGATAGCTTCGTAACCTATTTCTATATATAGAAAAATGGGGAAAAGATTGGGTTAAAGGGGTTTTCCTTAGTTAAACCCCTATTTAGGAATCAACCTTGAAAATGAAATGAAATTTCATAAAGGAAAGTATGTAAAAAGGTAAATGTTTTATTCACCTTGCATAAACCATCATCGATGGATATATAATTTTTTCATACCTATGAAGATGTTTGAATGTGCATGAATTCAAGGATTTTACCTTGAAACTAGAATAGAATCAAGGATTCCCTCACAAATGCATGGATCTATGAATTCCACTCCTAGATCTTCAATGTAGATATGCTTGATAATCACTTGCAATGAAGGAGAGATGAATGCAAATGGAAATAATGATCTTCTTCCTTAATTAAGAACTCCTCTCCTTGTCCATCATGGGAGAGAATCTTTCTTCAATGGAGAAGATTGGCTTGGAATTAACTTGGATTATTGAGAATAAACTATTTATTGGATGCTTTCCTTCAAATATTGAATCCAATTGTTTGAGTGCTTGATTTATTGATCTCTTGAAAAATAAATCATGCTAATCACAAGATCTAAATTTCCACCAAAACCTTGACATAGGGCTCTGGGCCAAACTTAAGAAAAAATAAAGTGAGAATATAATGTCTCAAATGCTATGTTCTTGAGTACATAAAATTTGAAACATTATGTACCTAAGGTTTTGAGCTTAAATTAGGACCGAGCATTGGGATGGTGGAAAAGATACAAGAAAAGAAGAATGTGGTTGCTAGGATCAAGAATAACAAACATCAGATCTTGAAATCACCAAAATGGGGCTTAATAGAGCATCTAATTATGGGTACTAAATTTTTAGGATGGTACATTTATCCCCCACTTTAGCGGGAGTATGAGATAAGATCATGCTCAGGGTAAAGTAGATCAATACACAAGAATAATCTTATGAAGGTCAATGAGACAAAGAAACATCAAGCCCCCAAGTCAATTAAGTCCTCATCTAATCAGAAAAAAAGATAAAAGAGGCATTGACAGAGAGAGAGGAACGCTATTCTAGTAAGGAATTCCTTAACTATGGATCATGGAAAGATAAAGTGCTACTATAAAAGATGGCATTGATAGTCTAGAAAGTTGTGTTATGATAGTCAACCAATCTATACAAAGTGGATCAGACCTTGAGGAAATAATTTTCTTTAATAAGGGATCATGTATAGGAAGATCGGTCTTAAGGAAAGTATTGTCTAGTCAAGAATATCACTTTCCTACCATACAAGAGGATCTAGTCAAGAATATCACTTTCCTCCCATCTCAATCTGTAGTGTTTAGGGAAGGTGAGAAAAACAAAAAGAGGAGAAACATCAAGCGTAGAAGATGGCAATAGCTAGTTCCAAACAAGGACCATGTTGTGAACATGGGTCACATTTTTCATCACTAAGACTAACAGATAATTATTTTGCAAATCTAGCTAATAAAGATGATTAACATCAATAAGCTCATACATATCATCAGAATCACTAGCATAAACATCATTGTTTGCATTAGAAATATTGAAATCATCATCGTCAATAGTATCATCCTTATCCAAATTAATTGTAATGGAATCATAGATACACATAGAATTATCATGTCATTTAATTTCATCTTTTTCAAATTTACTTCCTCCCTTGGGATATGCATAAGTTGGTCAAATGGAATCAAGGAATCATTAGGTGTCTTAGGGGGGAAGGATTTGGGAAACACACTCATGGGATCTAGAAAAATGTTTACAACAATGGTCACAAGCACAACAATTTCATTTGATTTTTCTTGAAATTTGACTTTGTTTAGGATCAATCAACATTGGGTCCTTTTCTTCTATAGGGGGAAGAATGGAAGGAGCCATACTTGTTTGAGAGATAACTTGTAGAATTTTTATAGGATATAGGAGGTGGAACAAAAGCATAAATAGATGGTGTAGTAGGTGTGGGAAGAAGTCCAAGTCAAAGGAAAGGAAATGAAACAATCTTAGGATCACTAAGCTCACAAATCTTATGGATTTTAAATTTATGATAGGATAGGAAAATATTGTCTTTGCAAGGTTGGAATGGTTGAGGCATGGAAGCCCAATAGAAGTCATGGTCAAATTTCCCTCAACATGCTAAAGGATGATAGAGACTATGATTAATTATGATGATTTCACGATTATGAGGAAATGTCACAAGTAAGAATGTTGAACTTAGATTAAGTCATGGACACAATTTATTATTGCAAGGACGTGTAATGGATAAAATGGTGATCAAGGGTAAAGAAAAAAATTATTCATACACATTTGAAATAGTAAAATCTAATCCTTAGGCAAAAAATTATTTGTACAACCCAAAAGCATGAAGGGATACAAATGCAAGATCTGGCTTAAGAGATGATTTAGAGAATTCCTTATGTAAGTAGAAATGTATTATATGAATGGAGAGATCTATGTTGTAGCTAAGATGATCACAAGTAAGTTATAAAAACTATATAAACTAAAATGTGAAATTAAATGCAAGATATATGGATAGGAATGTGTGCACTCAAAAATATAAGAGGGAAAACCCCACTTTTCTAATTGACAGAGTCCCAAAATGACCTGATTCCCAAATCTGACGGACTGTAACCGAAAATCCAAAAACTTGCAACTTTCTATTTTTCTCTAGGAATAGGTTGAACTTGGTTTGACCTATCCCAAGTATAGGTCAAGTTCAACCTATACCTAAAAGTGTTGGGATCAAAATTAGGAAAATAGATCCAGAAAGTTCTTCAAATTTTCTTCTTGAATCTGTAACTAAATCTACACCCTAAATACGACACCTTTAAACAAAAGATAAGGGGAAATTTTTGGGGGGAGGGGCTTTCTGTGATCAAGCCCCTATTTAGGAATTAACCTTGAATTGAAATAAAGGAAATTCTATCATGTAAAAGAAACTAAATCAAACAATGGAATAGATCATACAATGTCAATGCAATTATGCTTAAGATGTGATTAAGTATTTTGATGTAATAGCGTTGATTCAACACAAAAACCAAAATGAAATAATGTAAGACAAAACCTCATGTAGTAGATGTTGAAATTTGCCTCAAAGAAGAATTATTGAATGAATATCTCCTTCCTTTATGGTCAACTCCTTTAGAAGCTAGATCTATGGAAGGAAACACTTAAATGTTTGATGGATAATGAATGAATGTCTTCAATGAAAACTTTCTTTCTTTTCTCTAACTTCTTGAATGCACAATAATCTTCTTACATGTAAGTGGCTTACACAATGAGAGATTATGAATTGTGGGATTGTGAAAATGAAAGAAAGAGGTGTCCTTTTATAGTGATTCAGAGCCCCTATTTGCAAAGGCCGATAGAGAAAGGTGGAAAAGTGACAATACTTTGTATCGGGCCCAAAAACTGATCAAAATTCAAACCATGTGGTATAGGTTGAGATCGACCTTTACCTTAAGGTGCTAATTTTTAGGTAAAACTTTTAGAACATAAGAAGTATGAAGAGATTTCAGGGAAAAATGGAAAGATGAGAAGGAAAAATAATCATGAAGGCACCAAAATCTTAATATAGCCAAAATAAAGGAATAAAAGGGAAATAAATTATGTGATTAGATGGATAAATGAAAAATTTGGTATAGTAATTAGAGCCAATTTAGAGCTTTGAGAAATTTTAAAGAAGAAGGTAGGGCATGGATTTAAAATGTATATACAATTAAATCCAATGTAAGGTCCTAACATAAGGAACACACTAAAGTAGGGCTAAAAGAATCCCAAAATGAACACAAAAGTAAGTGATTACTTTTTAGGACTATAAATTTAGCCCCCACTTTAGCGAGAGTTTGAGACAAGCTCATGCTCATGGTAGGGGAAGAGATAGAACAAAGAGAGAGAATGATGATTGTAGTGAATTACAGAGAGGTAATACATCACTAAGTCTAAGGACATAATCCCACAAACTAAGGATCCTAGCTACACATACATGCACAAGGGAACAAAAAAAGAAAAAAGAAAAAGAAAAAGAAAATACAAAAGACACAAAAAGTGTTAGTACTAACACAAAACTCCAAATTGACTAGTGAACAAGGCCTCTTCCAGAAATGCCTCATCCACTAATATCATATTTCTAAAGCTATTGCAAGAGCACAAGTGATCACATAGGAAGAACAAGATCATTTCCAATGATGATACCAACTCCATGATCTAACCTGATTTGACCATGATAATGGAGAAAGAGAGAGAAAGAGAGAGAGAGAGTACGATTACCTTTCCTAGTAAGAATGTGTGTATTTACTATGAACCACACATAGGATAGGATCAAAAGACCCAGCAGTTTTGTGAGCCATTATAGTCAATCTTATCTTGCACCCAATAGTAGCTAAAGAATGTCTTTTGGCCTACTAGTGGCTTTGTGAAAGAGTGTGCATTGAACCCTCATGAAATAATGTTGGTATCCATCATAGTCATGAAGATTTTTTGTATGTGCACTTTATTGATGGATGTTAGTATCTGTTATATCCATAAAGATGGATTTGTATATGCACACCCCATGGATGGAAGTTTCTATTTGTCATATCTAGGATGATGGTTTTGTATATGTTCACCTTTATGGATGAATGTTAGTATCCATCATATCGATGAGTATGATTTTGTATATGTACATTCAAAATGTCCAAAATAATGTACAAAGGAGGTTGTATTCCCCCCTCCTTATGATGGCTACATAGTAGTGATCATAAGGAAGTGAGTCAAGGATATATGCTTCCATCAACAAGAAGATATTCATAAATCAAAAAATGTATGCCATAAACTTAGCTAAGAGAATAAACTCTTATGAGATAAGAAAATAGATAATTGTGAAAGGATATTTTAACTATGAGAAGAGAACCTTGAAAGGAAGACATCTTTTCAACAAGATATCTACCTTCAACAGGAGCTTATTGAATAGAGATAACATCTTCAAGACAAATAGGGGGGAGGATAAAAAGAATGCACCTATTTAGCCCCCTCTTTCTAAGTGAAATAGGGATCCTTGATGAAGGATGGAATACTTTAAACACAAAGTAAGGGAAATTATTTATAAAGGACACAAATTTGCAAATAAACAAGAGGTGATGATCAAGGATTCACACCTCTTGTATAAGATAGAATCTCAATCAAATAAACAATTCTTATAGAAAATATGTCACATGATAAAAAAAAATGTCACTATACTAGAGTAAGTAGATCCTTAGGGAAGATAGGAAAATAATGTACAAGAAAGCTTTCCCCCAAGCATCAAGAGACGATGAAAATATATAATACACAGTAATGATAGCCACCATATAATAGATACACATATTTGAAGAAAAGAATAATATATTCTAGAAAGGACATCATATATAAAGTGAGAAATTCATTAAGGAAGGGAAAAAAAATATGGATGATTACTAGAAGACAAACATGCCCTTTTTGAAACAAAGATGTGAAGATATCATGTGAAAGAAGGAATTCACCAAAAAATAATACCAACCATAAAGATAAGTGAAAGAAATAATAAATATGCTATATTATATCATCTCAGTAGTCATCATTATTTCCCCATGTATGTGTTTCTAATAAAGGAATAATAAGCCCACATAGCATAAAAGGGATGAACAACCAAGAGATAAAGGATCCTTACAAAAAGAAAAAGATAAAGTAAGAGATCTTGAAAAAGAGAAATGTACTTCCAAGTAAACATAAGGTTGAAAAATGAGATAAAGACCCTTGTAAGACAAAACATCCTTGCAATAAAGTAGATCACTTTGTACAAGATGAAAAATTGCAATGCATATTGAATCTAGGAAAAGGAGAAAGAATGGAAGACACATTCAACTCCCTAAATGATTTCTTATATATAAGAGACATGCACTTACGAGAAAACATAACAAATGTATTCTATAAGGATGTCATTATATGAAAGAAACATGCTAACAAAGGGAGGAAAAAATATTCCAAAAGAAGGAAGGGACATTTAGATGTCCTCTTGCCCCCTACTTGAGAGAACAAGAGGGAATCTCCTATTATGATGCTCTCAAGATCATTACACAAAAAGGTTTCATAATGGAGAGAAACATAATAGGAAAAGGAATAGCCAAGGTATTCCTTGAATTTGAAGAAATTGTATGATATTTGGTGTGATATAAAGAAGACATACATGAATTAAATCATAAAAGGATTGTCTAAATTCAACACAATAAAAAAGAGAATGCCTATTTGAATAATGAAAAGAGCATGAAAATTCATTGTTAGGAGTATGTGTGTTTTCACATAATCTATAAGGAAATCATATTTTCTAGAATGATGCTTGATTTGGTTATAGATTCATCTAGCCAAAGCTTCAAGATCATAATAGGGTGAAGGTTCATGAGATGGTGTTGGCAAAAAAATGTTAAGAGGTGTTTTAGTTGAGAGGTAGGATTAAATTGAGGCACATGATTCACCCTAGGGGGATTAGGAGGATTTTTAGGGCTATGATCACCAATTAATTGATGAGAAGGATACAAAGTAGAAGATGACTAATCTTGAGGTTAAAGAAGATATCTAATATGATATAAAGAAGACATCTATGAATTAAATCATAAACAAATTGTCTAATTCAACACAATCAAAAAGAGAATGCCTATTTGAATAATGAAAATAGCATGAAAATTCACTATTAGGAGTATGTGTGTTTTCACATAATCTATAAGGAAATCATATTCTAGAATGATGCTTGATTTGGTTATAGATTCATTTAGCCAAAGCTTCATGGTCATCATAGGGTGAAGGTTCATGAGATGGTGTTGGAAAAAAAATGTTAAGAGGTTTTTTGGTTGAGAGATAGGATTAAATTGAGGCACATGATTCACCCTAGGAGGATTAGGAAGAGTTTTAGGGATATGATCACCAATTCCTTGATGAAAATGATACAAAGTAGAAGATGACTTATCTTTAGGTTAAATAATATCTTCATCTTTATTATCCTTAATGTGGGAGTAAGAAGGAGGGTTATCCCTTATGTTAGGAGGCAAATCATCTAGAAAATGATTAAAATCAGGATCATGAATAATGCTTTGAATGTTTTGATAAGTAGCACAAGCATCATTTTCCATAGGATCACTAGGAGATAGATTTGGAGGATTAAAATTATGAATATTAGCATTAGGATCATTAAAAAATGATCTTATGTTATCTATATATCACATGCATGTAGTTAAAATGTGAAGATGAAAGACACATGCAATATTAATAACATTCTTGAGATAAGTCTTATAGTGAAGAGTTATAGTAGTCATCCTCATTATACTACATGAACCCCATGAAGGATCAAAATTGTAACAAAATGCACAAAGCTTTGAATCTCTCCATGTTTTTGATAGAAAGAAGTGAGAAGAAAATTAATGACATAAGTAATTGCAAACCAATTAGTCATAGAGATTTCCATGTTCTTAAACACAAAACCAAATCTCAAGAGATATAATCTAACACCAAAAATTAAAATACGAAATGTTATGAGTTGGCTTCACCAAAAATGTAATGGATAAAATGGCAATCAAGGATAAAGCACAAAATTATTCAAACACGTTTGAAATACTAAAATATGATCCTTAGCACAAACTTGATTTGTACAACCCAAAAGGATGAAGGGATAAAAATGAAAGATCCATCTTAAGAGAGGATTTAGAGTATTTCTTATGTAAGTAAAAATGTATGATATGAAGGGAGAGATCTATGTTGTAGCTAAGATGATCACAAGTAAGTTATAATAGCATATCTGATCTAAATTTCCAAATTTGATGCAAGATATAGGGGTAGGAATGTGTGCACTTGAAAATATAAGAGGGAAAATACCACTTTTTTTATTAACAAAGTCCCTAAATGACCTGATTCCAAGATTTTGAAGACTGTAACCCAAAACCCAAAAACCTGCGACTTTCTATTTTTCTCCACGAACAGGTCAAACCTAGTTCAACCTATACTAGGTATAAGTCAATTTTAACCTATACTTAAAAGAGTCGAGATCAAAATCAAGAAAATAGATTTGAAAAGTTCTTCAGATTTGCTTCTCATATCTATAATTGAATTTGTGCCCTAAGACCTGTACCTACACAAAAAAGAAGAAGGGGAAATAGTTTGGGGGGGCGGGGGGGGGGGGGGGGGGGGGGGGGGTCTCAATCAAGCCCTTGTTTAGGAATTAACCTTGAATTGAAATAAATGAAATTCTATCATATAAACTAGAGTAAATCAAATAATAGAATAGATCATACCATGTCAATGCAATTGTGCTTAAAATCTGATCAAGAATGTTTATGCAACAACTTTGACTCAACACAAAAACCAAAAGGAAATCATGTAAGAAAAAACCTCATGTAGTAGATGTTGAAATTTTTCTCAATGTTGAATGAAGAAGGAAAAGAAAAAATTTTAAATGAATATCTCCTCTCTTGATGGCGAACTCCTTTAGAAGCTAGATCTATGGAAGGAAATACTTGAATGTTTGATAGATGATGAATGAATGCCTTCAATGAAAAATTTCTTTCTTTTCTTGAACTCCTTGAGTGCATAATAATATTCTTGCATGTAATTGGTTTGTACAATGAGATATTATGAATTGCACGATTGTGAAAATGAGGGGAAGAGGTGTCCTTTGATAGTGATTCCAAGCCCATATTTGCAAACACCGATAGAGAAAGGTGGAAAAATGATAATATTTTTCATCAGGCTCAGGAACCAATCAAAATTCAAACCATGTCATATAGGTCTAGGTCGACCTATATCTAAAGGTGCTAGATTTGAGATAAAAATTCCAAAACTCGAGAAGTATTAAGATATTTTGAGGTAAAATGGAAAGATAAGTGGATAAAATGATCATGAAGGCACCTAAATCTTGAGATAACCAAAATAAAGTTCCATACGGGAAATGAATTATGTGATCAGATGGAGAAATGGAAAATTGTGTATAGGAATTAGAACCAATTTAGAGCTTTGAGAAAGATTGAGGAAGAATGTAGGACCTTGATTTAAATAGTGTATGCATTTAAATCCAATGTAAGTTCCTAACATAAGGAACACACTAAAGCATGGTTAAAAGTGTCCTAAAATGAACACAAAAATAATTGCTTACTTTTTAGGACTATAAAAATATCCCCCACTTTAGAGGTAGTATGAGAAAAGCTCATGCTCATGCTAAAGGGAGAGATAGAGAAAAGAGAGAGAATGATGATTGCAGAAAATTGTAAAGAGGTAAGACATCACTAAGTCTAAGGACATAAGGCTTCAAATTGATACTAGCTCCACATCCATCCACAAGGGCATGAAAAAAAAGCAAAAATAAAAGACAAAAGACAAAAAAGGGTTACTACTAACACAAAACCCAAAATCAACTAGTGAAGGAGGCCTCATTCAGAAATGCCTTGTCCACTAACATCTTGTCTAGAAAGATATAGCAAGAGCACAAGAGATTGCATAAGAAGAACAAGAGCATCACCAATGAAGATACCAACTCCATGATCTAACTTGCATTGAATATGATAGTAGAGAAAGAGACAGAAAGATAGGGAGTATGATTACATTTCCTAGTAAGACTATGTTGTTGGAGATTTGCTAGCAAGCCAGTGCTGACTGTATGTTTTTCATTGATGACAACATATGGTAAGTAGCATGCATGGAAGAATTATGTAGTAAGATTTCATTATATAGGGCATGGACATGTTATCAGCATGATATCATGGGCACAAAGGTTAACTATTAGTACAAATAGTTATATAGCAGCTTGTGTCAGCAGTGTTCCTGACAAAGTTACAGATGGTGTTTTGTGAATGGTTGTCCGTATAGTTATCATGGAGCCTTATGCATTTGGATATGTGATGGAGACATTTTAGTGATGTTACATTCATGGACATAGATTTTGATGATCAGTAGAAGTGAAGTTAAGTAGTCGCTATTCACCAGTAGCAGTTTCCTGTGTTTGTTTAGAAGAGCCAACAGAGATTATATTATTTCAGGAGTTGCGCCTATCATTTCGGTATGAACCCTTGGATTTGAGCTTGGAGAATAGTTAGTAATATTCGGTTAAGAGCACATGATGTAATTCAACTTGAGGAGAAAGATCCAGTTGTTTTGGTAGAGCCGACAGTGTGTAGCGTGCATCTACAATTATCTTATTGGATAGGTCCCAGAATGTGTTGCGTGCTTAGTAGAGCCGACTGAATTATTATTTGAGTTTTTTATGAATTCTCTAATATGATTTCAAGGTGGCTTTAACAAGCCAACTTGATTATATCAGTTAGAGGGAAGATACTTATAGACAGTCATTTGTGATTGCTAGAGTGTGGTTCATAGTATGTGAAGAGCAGAGCAGAGTGTGCGAAGTGTTGAGCCATCAAAAGAAGGTCTATGTGACCAAGTAAAGTATTTGTGCTATACATTGGAACTGATCTAGACAAAAGGTCAAAGCATAGTTCATCAAGATCTAGATATAATGTGTATCTTTTATTCAGAAGGTTGTAGCCTTTGCCCATTTGAGCATTATGCTCTCAGACAGTGCATCCTCACCCCTAACAGGGTTGATTTTAAAAGACTCCTAACAAGGTCCGACCCTTGACCAGGTCCACTGCACTAAATATATTGTAAAGCAACTCCTAACAAGGATCATAATATACTAGTACAGAATATTAGTGGGTGTCAATTCCCACTGGGGTTTTTACCTATTTGGGTTTCCCCATAACCAAAATATTGGTGTTTTGTTCAAGTGTTCCTTCATTTTGTTTATGCTTTATATTTAAGTATATTTAATTGGATAAAGAATTGAAACTTGTAGATAACTGATTCACCCCCCCTCTCAGTTATCTCTTGGGACTATTCCTAACATATGTGTCTTTAATGTGAACCATACGAAGGATATGATCAGAAGACCCAACTGGTTTGTGAGCCATCCTAGTCAATCTTATCTTGTGCTCACTAGCGGCTAAAGAGCATCTATGCACCCTCTAGTGGCTTTGTGCATGTGTGTGAATTGAACCTTCATGAATAGATGTTGGTATGCATAATATTCATGAATGTTGTTTATATGTGCACTTTTTTTGGATTAGATATGGAAAGGTGAGTACTAAGAGGGGAGGGGTGAATCAATACTGTAAAACACTTTTAAACTATTTTAATTTTCTTCCTTAACCATTTACTGATTCCATAATTTATGCATGCATCACATAAAACATATAAATCACAACACATAACACATTCATTTTAGTATCACAGGAATCCTTGTCAGAGGATAAAAACTACAGTGGGGATAACACCCACAAAACTTCACTACTACAGTAACAAATTTTCTCAGTTAGAGATAAACTATTAGCTATTTTTGATAGCTTACCCTATTAAGAGTATTAACTAGCTTAAGAGTCTTAAGACCTGCTAAGTCTACCTTGCTAAAGGATTTTATAATTCTAATCTAAGAAATTTACCTGGTGTAATCACCAAAAAGTGGATAGGATCATTCATGTGATTAATCAAGGTAAATCAAGGCAAAATCAAGGCAATTGAATCAAATCAAACATTTGGCCAATCAAAATTAAAATCAATTCTTAATTCAATATAATTCAAAATCTAAAGCCAAAAGATCAATTAAAATCATTTAAATCAAGTGAAATTAAATCAATGTGCAATTAATCCAATTAATTGTATAGTTTGAATTAAATCAAATCAACCCATTGAAGGGGTGTAGATGGCTAAATAAATGAATTAAAATCAATTGATTAAGTCCTAATTTCTCTCAACACCACATGGGAGGAAAAAACCTCAACCACTGGGATTTAAAGAAAGAATCTCACATGGATCAAGTCAAAATGAATCTCAATCACTCATTCCAAAAGAGCATTTTGTCCACTTATCTTGTCTACTTGTCCCAAGCTTTGAGGACACAATATTTAAATTGTCTTAAAAGGGTGGAGCCAAAGACTCAACTCAAGCTTAATCATGATCAACACAACTACACCCCCTACCCTTGCCTAAATCTATAAAAGGAAGGCTAAAATCAATCAATAATCAATCCACAAATCTGAAAATAGCATCAAACCTCTTGCATTTTATAGCTAGAAAGGAAAATTAAGGCTAATTACTTGTATTTCATTTGGAATTGAATAATTTAGCTTGTTTATCATATCATTTCTCATTCTAGGACTATCATTAATGGTGGCTTGTTGAGAGCTTCACATTAACACTCTTAGTTAGAGAGCCATAGGATGCTTAATTGTTCTTTCATTTGCTAAATAGATTTCTATATTGTGGTTATTTAGTTTCTATTTCATTTATTGACAATACTAATTCTATGAAGGTACAAAATCTTGTACACAAAATGGTGCCCACCGTGGGGCTCGAGGCTTCACTTTCTAAAAATCTCGTAATCTTCATATTTGTTCAAATTTTTGCATATGTAACTCTCAATTTTGTAGTGAAACAATGCTTGTGAGACTTCAAATAGCACTTTTGAGTAGTTAAACAATGCTTCTGAGCACTGTTTCAACACTTCCATGACAAATTTGTGTGCCTTTGCATAGAGAAACAATGCTTTCCATTCTTTCTGTCTTCTGTCTAAATTTCTATCAGTGCTTATTCCCTAACTTGCCAGTGCTTTTGAGCATTTAAACAACACTTTTGAGTAGTTAACCAATGCTTTTGAGCATTTAAACAATGCTTTTGAGTAGTTAAACAACACTTTTGAGTAGTTAAACATCGCTTTTGAGCAGTTAAACAACACTTTCGAGGAGTTAAACATCACTTTTGAGTAGTTAAATAGCGCTTTTGAGCAGTTAAACAACTCTTTTGAGCATTTAAATAGCACTTTTGATTAAATTGAAAATTAATAGAGAGTGAAGTGAAAGCTTTAACAAAAATGATCAAACAGGAGAACATTGCTCACATCAAATTGGTTCTAGAGGATTTGCAGCAAGAAAATTAGGTACATGAACATTATCTCAAAGTTGTAGACACCTATAAGACAAAATTTGTTTCATTGAATTGGATCTTTTCGCCTTAATCAAGTTTTTCTTAAATTTGACAAATAAGGATTAAAGTTCAATTTTATCTTTTTTCCTTCAATTTTATTTTGTTTTCTTCATTGTTGCTGGTTTTGTTGACTAACTTGTTGGAGGAAAAGCACATTGGAAAGGAACTATTGCCAAGGTAAGCATTAAAAAAGTGAAAATCAATCAAAAATGCCCCTAGCCTTTTGCTAGCTACAAGGAAAAGGTAAGCCTAAACTTAGTCATTTCTTTGCTTAAATTGTGGCTTTGTTATTTTCAAAATCTAGTAAGTAGAAATAGCCTATTATTCTTTGAAGAACTAAACATTAGGCCTATTCTCTTCACTTCTTTTAGTGAATCAAAATGCCAAAAGTGTTGAAATTCTTTGTTTAAAAGAAAGGTTAAGGAAATTAAGCACATAATCAAATAAACCCCTTGTTTGTAGAAAAGAGTAGCAATACTCAATTCTCACTAGTTAGTGGGTTGGAAATTGAACGTTGTTAATTGTGTTTGAGGAATTGAGAAATATCTAGGGATATTTTGTTCACCTTTTGGTGAACCAAATTCCCAAAACCTATCTCTTAACTCTATTTTCTTGCTTTTACATGAACATGCTAGATCATTAGTTGGGCTCGCCTCCCAAGATTTTCCTTAAAAGGGCCAGTGAGAGGGACAACCCAAAGTGGGATACACTTGCCTTTGACATGATCATCCAACCTAGTATAAAATTAAATGCATGCATCCTTAATGGGGTGTGTGACAAAAGGGTGTTAAATTTTTGAACTTCCTCAAGTAGTCCGTCGAGATTGCACAAAACTCTGACATACCGGTGGTGGGAAGCCTCTTAATATACTTGGAGGATGAAAGTTTAATATCCATTTTGAACAGAATCTTGATTAAATACCTTGATAAATTACCAAGCCTACCTCATTAGAGCCATTTAAAAGCCAAATTTGACCTTAGGTAGATTGCTTGGAAGAATTTCTTGTGATAATTGATAAAACAATTGTGTTGTGCTTGAAGGTCTTTGATGACAAAAAGAAAACATCCATTAAGATCCCAAAATCAATTAACAATAAGATTTAAAAGAATATTCTATTCACAAGAATTCAAGAAATGGAAACATTATCCAACCAATTCTCATTAAGAACATTGTTTCCTTACCTCTATGATCAAGAAAAACATCATGAATGCCATATCTTTGATAATTCAAAATTTGATCAAAAAGACTATCATGGAAACCCTATATTTGATAAAAAATATCCTAATGATAAACCGATATTTGATGAAGAACCTATTTCAAAATATCAAGAGAATCTCATATTTGATCAAGGAAATCAAGAGGAATTAGTCCCATCTCAACAATATTCATCATATGACAACTCTTTGAGAAACACAAATACATCCAAATACCTTGGGATAGATATTTTACTCCTTTGGGAATTTTATACGAATCAGCTTTGGAAAAACTCCTTGAAAATGATCTCATCGTGTCGCCTCAAATCACTTCATGTGGTTTTATATTTTTGAGCAACTATTGTGCATATCATAGACATAATGAACATGAAACTTCAGACTGCATGGAGTTGAAACATAAAATCCAAAATCTTATTGATGATAACTTAATTGAAATTGAAAATCCTAATGAATCATCTAATGAAGATACTTTTCTCAAGAAAGATCAAACTTATGAACACATTTCTAGTAGTGGTCCTCTTATAGATTTCACCTATTCCACCATTCCTCCATTTAATATAGAAGCAAAGCTATCCAATATTCCTCCATCAAACAAAGATCTAAATAGTTTTCATAATGACTATGTATACCCTCAAGGGCTACCTCTAAAAGAGATCCAACCTAACCTACATCTTAGTAGAAACTTCTTTCATGCTTCAAAGGTTATAGACTCCAAGCCTTTATGTGCTACAATGCCTATTGTACCTATTTCAAATGAACATCCATCATCCCTTCAAGAATCCCTCATGTAGATCTAAACTCCTACATTGTCCGTATAAGTGGCTCCATACCAAGAGACTAATCAAAAGTGCAAAGAAAAAATTCTTATTAAGGATCAAGATCAAGATAATATCCCTCCTTATCCTATAGTTGACCAAAGTTCCATATCCCAAGAATCCCATGATGAATCCTTCATACTCTTCCATTTATTTCAAGAAGATATCATTCCATCTCAAACACTTCATATTTGGGGAAGTTTTGTGTAGAATAGCTTAAGTGTCTGGTTGCCGACTAGTGATTAGTTGGGATTGGAAGACTTGATAGGTCTTAGTGATGGAGTACCTTATAGATTAGGTTGGGATAACCTAGAAACAAGTCATTTCCTACACTTGTGGTAAGTGTGAGAGGCACTCATTGTTGAAAACTTTCTTGCAATTTCTACCTTAAACCTTTTGAGGTTTTATTGAAGGGCTAGTTTGGTCCTTGGTCATGCTTTCAGCTGCCCACTCTACATCACTTATTCATCCACCAATCCCAAGTCCTTCAAAATAAATTTGAAGGCGCAACATAAAAATCATAAATCCAAGAATCCACTTATGTATGAAGAGCACCATGTCCCATCTAATCAACATGTGAATGCAAGGAAAAAAGAAATATTCAAGAGACCACAAAGGTCCATCAAGCAAAAGGAGAAATCAAAGAAAATGTGGATTCCTAAATCCCTCATTGAAGAAATGCATTCTAAAGAATCTAAAAGGAAAGAAAAGTCAAAGAAAGTGTGGATTTCCAAGTCACTTTTGAAGGACTTACACACAAAAGAGAAATCAAAGTTGACATTCAAGCTTCCAAAGTCTTCCACTTCACTTTCTTCCAAACATATTCCATCTTATCCATCCATTTTGGGTCCTTGTGTCCCAAGATCCATATCCTCACTTACATCAAAATCCCTAGCTATTTCACCCATTTTTCCTCCATTATTTCACTACCCTTCAAGGTGTGTATCAATTTTGATCTTGATAATACTTCTTATCCTATTATTCATTATCCTTCCATTCCCTTTTTCAAACCCATGCATAGAAAGACTTATTATCTTCTCATTCATTATCCTTACATTTCCATTATCCAATCCATTTAATAAAGCTTTAACCACCTTCTACCTTATCCACAATATCACCTTTCCATCACCATATCAACATCTTTGAGCATACCTTTCAGTAGCATTGGCACATCATGTTAGAATAACTGAGAGTAGGGGTGAATCAATTATCCACTGTCCCAAATACAAAATGTATATCCAAAAAAATTTTAAATTTTTTTTTGCAACTCAGTAACATAGAATAGTAAATTGTATGTGCTTTTACTAATTACCAGTCAATAACTTATAATAACTACTGATCAAATCAAATATGAAACATGTAAAGTATGATATCCAACAATCATCACAATCAACAAATAACATGAGAGATTTAACGTGAAAACCCTGTAAAGGGAAAAACCACTTGGGATCGGCAACCCAAAAATTGTTCACTCTTCTAAAGTGAGGTCGATGAAGACCCAACCCTGTTAAAGGTTACAAAACACACTATAAGGTGTGACCTTGTTATAGGATTTAACACTAACTGTTATTGTCCAACTAGCATTCACTATGGGGTTGACAGCATAACAAATGTACATTCTATGAATGACATTACAAGACTTTCTACTCTACTCGGTTAAGAGATTTATTTGATTACAATGGTTAAAATGTAATGATAGTTGATCTAATTACAAAAAAACTTGATTTTCTGATGTACAGATCTATATTATGCTCATTCAAATCCTCTAATCAATATATCAATTCTATTCAACAATATTCAGTAACTTACTATCTCTCGGAGATAGCTTTCTGACACTCGATAATCTCTGCAGTACGGTTCTCCTCAACTAGTTTGATCAGGCATGCATGAAGCTTATTCACATATCTCTGTAGAATTCTTTCCTCCAGCATGAGTTTCAAATTGAAACCCTAGTCTCTCAAATAGACAAGTAAACCATTTTCTTTTCATCCATCAAATTTCACCGCTTATCTCCTTCATTGGTTTTTCCACTTAAACCTTCCTCAGTTGATGTGTCAGTAACATGTTTCAAATTTGTCCTTTAGATCTTCCTTGAATTTTGCTAGCCGTTGATCTTATAACAAACTTTATCTTTTCACCTTGTTATCATTCACTTTATAGCTCATCAACTTCTATTGGCTAAACTAATCATTTAGTTCTTTTGTTCATTCTCGGTTAACAAAGAAATGCGTCGGTGAACACAAGCTCGGTTTATACTGTGCTCGGTATACACTACACTGCTCGGTGTATACTGGAATGCTTCATAAACCAACCAAGATACTTTGTAACAATTTTCTTCCAACTACATAATAGATTAATGTAACATAATCAAGTCAACAATATGAAGTCATGGACTCATCCATAAGTTACCAAGAGTATTCCTTATCCTTATCTGTCATATCCATCTTCCTCCATGTAGATATCTAAGTTCTTCATCTTCCTCTTCTCTTCTACAGATGTGTTAGATGTTTGCAACTCCATGATAAGTACTATCAAAACTAGTTGACATCAATGATAACATAAAATTGATTCAATTATCTTAAATAATAGTTTAGTGCTCAGTGATCTCTAATCACTTGAAGTTCTTCAATCAGGTTCTCAATCAGTTGTAGTTCATCAATCTCTCCCTTAGGCATTGATGGCAACTCAAGAAATATGAAGTATACCATACACATACCAAACATGTATTCTACAACTCTGTAAACAAATTTTGTAGCCCGGTAAGCTCTCCCTTAGCTTAATATGTTTCTCCCTTAGCTTAATATGTTTAATCACTACGTTACATAACAACATTGCAAATATAGACTATCTTCTGTAGATATGATCTTTAGCAGCTCTCAGGTATCTTCTTAGATTGTCTCTCCTTTAGATAGATGTTCTTGTATTCTCCTTAGTTATCATATTTTTTATCTCTCCCTTTGACAACAATGCCAAAGAAAAACATAAACCATGCAGCTCTTGTAGTAACCAATTAACTCACTATTGTCCTGTGCATTTACTGTATCTCTGTATACTGATTATGCCACTAGCTACTCAAGTATTTCACAACCTTAGACATAAATCAAAAGTGTGAACTATGCTACATCAACATGAATGATCTTCTAATAAGATTAGGCTAATGCAACCTCCAGATCACATTACTAACTGGTAGACAGGGGACGGACCACAAGTCTAGTCCTCAAGTATTCAAATGTATCTTTCGGTAGAGGCTTTGTAAATATGTATGCAAGTTGCTCTTTAGATGTAACAAATTCAAGCTCCACTTGCTTCTCCTGCACTTGTTCTCTTAAGTAATGTAGTGAGTAAATAGCATTGCAAATGCAGACTATCTTCTATAGATATGATCTTTAGCAACTCTCAGGTATCTTCTCTAATTGTCTCTCCCTTAGATAGATGTTCTTGTATTCTCCTCGGTTATCATATTGTTTATCTCTCCCTTTGATAACAATGCCAAATAAAAATATAAACCATACAGCTCTGATACCAACTATTAGAATAACTAAGGGGGGGTGAATCAGTTATCCACTATCCCAAATACAAAATGTATATCCAAAAACAATTTAAACAAATTTTTGCAACTTGGTAATATAGAATAGTAAACTATCTATGCTTTTATTGATTACCAGTCAATAACTTATAATAACTACCGATCAAATCAAATATGCAACATGTAAAGTATGATATCCAACAATCATCACAACAATCAACACATAACATAAGAGATTTAACATGGAAACCCTGTAAAGGGAAAAACCACCTAGGACCGGCAACCCAAAAATTGTTCACTCTTCTAAAGTGAGGTCAGTGAAGACCCAACCCTATTAAAGGTTACAAAACACACTATAAGGTGTGACCTTGTTAGAGGATTTAACATTAACTATTATCATCCAACCAAAATTCACTATGGGGTTGATAGGATAACAAATGTACATTCTATGAATGACATTACAAGACTTTCTAGTCTACTCGGTTAAGAGATTTATCTTATTATAATGGTTAAACTATAATAACAGTTGATCTGATTATAATACAACTTGATTTGCAGATGTATGAATCTATATTATGCTCATTCAAATCCTCTAATCAATATATCAATTCTGTTCAACAATATTCAATAACTTACTGTTTCTCAGTTATAGCTTTCTGATGCTAGGTAATCTCTGCAGTATGGTTCTCCTTAACCAGTTTGATCAGGCATGCATGAAGCTTGTTTACGTGATATCTTTGCAGAATTCTTTCCTCCGGCATGAGTTTTGAAATGAAACCCTAGTCTCTCAAATAGACAAGTAAACCATTTTCTTTTCATCCATCAAATTTTTCTGCTTAATCCCCTTCATTGGTTTTTCTACTTAAACCTTCCTCGGCTAATGTGTCTGTAACACATTTCAAATTTTTCTTTTAGATCTTCCTTGAATTTTGCTAGCCGTCGATCTTATAACAAACTTTATCTTTTCACCTCGTTATCATACACTTTACAACTCATCAACTTCTGTTAGCCAAACTAATCATTTAGTTCTTTTGTTCATTCTTGGTTAACAAAGAAATGCGTCAGTGAACACAAGCTCGGTTTATACTATGTTCGGTATACACTACACTAGTCGATGTATACTGGAATGCTTCATAAACCGACCACGCTGCTTTGTAACAATTTTCTCCCAACTACATAATAGATTAATGCAACATAATCAAGTCAATAATATGAAGTCATGGACTCATCCATAAGTTACCAAGAGTATTCCTTATCCTTATCTATCATATCCCTCTTCCTCCATGTAGATATCTCGGTTCTTCATCTTCCTCTTCTCTTCTACAGATGCGTTAGATGTTTTCAACTCCATGATAAGTACTGTCAAAACTAGTTGGCATCAATCACAACATAAAATTGATTCAATTATCTTACATAACAGTTCAGTGCTTGATGATCTCTAATCACTTGAAGTTCTTCAATCAGGTTCTCAATCAATTGTAGTTCATCAATATCTCTCTTTGGCATTGATGGAAACTCAAGCAATATGAAGTATAGCATACACATACCAAACATGTATTCTACAACTCTGTAAAAAAATGATGTAGCCTAGTAAGCTCTCCCTTAGCTTAATATGTTTAATCACTGCGTTACATAACAACATTGCAAATGTAGACTATCTTTTGTAGATATGATCTTTAGCAGCTCTCAGTTATCTTCTTAGATTGTCTCTCCCTTAGATAGATGTTCATCTATTCTCCTCGGTTATCATATTTTTTATCTCTCCCTTTGACAACAATGCCAAAGAAAAACATAAACCATACAGCTCTTGTAGTAGCCAATTAACTCACTATTGTCCTATGCATTTACTATATCTTTGTATACTGATTATGCCACTGGTTTCACAAATCTTTCACAACCTTAGAAAAAAATCCAAATTTTGAACTATGATGCATCAACATGAATGATCTTCTGATAAGATTAGGCTGATGCAACCTCCAAATCACATTAGTGATCGGTAGATAGGGGACGGACCCCAAGTCTAGTCCTTGAGTATTCAAATGTATCTTTTGGTAGAGGATTTGTAAATATGTCTGCTAGTTGCTCTTTAGATGTAACAAATTCAAGCTTCACTTGCTTCTCCTACACTTTTTCTATTAAGTAATGTAGTGATTAAAAAGCATTACAAATGCACACTATCTTCTGTAGATATGATCTTTAGTAGCTCTCAGGTATCTTCTCTAATTGTCTCTCCCTTAGATAGATGTTCTTGTATTCTCCTCGGTTATCATATTGTTTATCTTTTCCTTTGACAACAATGCCAAAGAAAAAAATAAACCATACAACTCTGATACCAATTGTTAGAATAATTGAGAGGAGGGGTGAATTAGTTATCCACTATCCCAAATACAAAATGTATATCCAAAAACAATTTAAAAAAATTTCTGCAACTCGGTAACATAGAATAGTAAATTGTCTATGCTTTTACCGATTACCAGTCAATAAATTATAATAACTACTAATCAAATCAAATATGCAACATGTAAAGTATGATATCCAACAATCATCATAATCAACACATAACACAAGATATTTAACGTGGAAACCCTGTAAAGGGAAAAACCACTTGGGACCGGCAACCCAAAAATTGTTCACTCTTCTGAAGTGAGGTCTGTGAAGACCCAACCCTATTAAAGGTTACAAAACACACTGTAAGGTGTGACCTTGCTAGAGGATTTAACACTAACCATTATCATCCAACCAACATTCACTATGGGGTTGATAGGTTAACAAATGTACATTCTATGAATGACATTACAAGACTTTCTAGTCTACTCAATTAAGAGATTTATCTTATTACAATGGTTAAACTGTAACAAGAGTTGATCTTATTACAATACAAACTAATTTTCAGATGTACAGATCTATATTATGCTCATTTAAATCCACTGATCAATATATTAATTTTTTTCAACAATATTCAGTAACTTACTGTCTCTTGGTTATAGCTTTCTGATGCTCGGTAATCTCTATAGTACGGTTCTCCTTAACCAGTTTGATCAGGAATGCATGAAGCTTGTTCACATGATAGCTCTACAAAATTATTTCCTCTGGCATGAGTTTAGAAATGAAACCCTAGTCTCTCAAATAGACAAGTAAACCATTTTCTTTTCATCCATCATATTTTTCCACTTAATCTCCTTCATTGGTTTTTCCGCTTAAACCTTCCTCGACTAATGTGTCAGTAACAAATTTCAAATCTATCCTTTAGATCTTCCTTGAATTTTGCTAGCCATCGATCTTATAACAAACTTTATCTTTTCACCTCATTATCATACACTTTATAGCTCATCAACTTCTGTTGGCTAAACTAATCATTTAGTTCTTTTGTTCATTCTTGGTTAACAAATAAATGCATCCGTGAGCACAAACTCAATTTATAATGTGCTCAGTATACACTACACTACTCGTTGTATACTGGAATGCTTCATAAACTGACCACACTACTTTGTAACAATTTTCTCCCAACTACATAATAGATTAATGCAACATAATCAAGTCAACAATATGAAGTCAGGGACTCATCAATAAGTTACCAAGAGTATTCCTTATCCTTATCTATCATATCCATCTTCCTCCATGTAGATATCTTGGTTCTTCATCTTCCTCTTCTCTTCTACAGATGTGTTAGATGTTTGCAACTCCATGATAAGTACTGTCAAAACTAGTTGACATCAATGACAACATAAAACTGATTCAATTATCTTACATAATAGTTTAGTGCTCGATGATCTCTAATCACTTGAAGTTATTCAATCAGGTTCTCAATTAGTTGTAGTTCATCACATCATATCATACCTTTTCAATGAGTATACAAAGAGCATTAGGCTTGAGTCCCTCCAAAAAAAAAATTGAAAAAAAAAGAAAGAAAAAGAAAAGAAAATAAATATGTCCTATGGTGAAAACCATTTCTTTTAGCATCTTGGACAAGTGCCATGATGAAAACCTGGCAAAGAGGTGTCATGCGTAATTCCTCTCTCTTGCACTCTACACTTGGGGGCAAGTTTTATCCATCATAACTGCCATCTTTCTACTGTTGATCTCACTTGCATCTATACTCCATCTTTCACCTTATATCTTGATAAGGTTGAACATATCCATGAGCATTAAGTATCTTGACATGCATTATCCTATCCATCAACCCATTCACTTGTTTTGTTCACGCCACCCTATCATGATCTTGCTTATCCTAAAGCCACCTTCATTATTTCTAAGAAGCCTTCCCATAATCCCAAACCATTCACTCATAGCCTTCACCACCCCTTTATCATGATTGGGTGATCCTATCCACATTGATCCCTTAATCTTGATTGAATTGAAAAATAAAAGAAATAAAAAAATATTAGAAAAAATCTCTTGATATGTCCACTCCTTTGGACCATTGTCATGACACTAGGTCATTATTCCATATGCTATCCAACACCACATCATTGGCCTATATTGAGATATTATTTTTCCCTATCTTGGATAATCTTGAGGAGATGGTCCTATGAGTAACACACTTGATTCATCCATCATGGCCTATTCATCCAACATCCATCAGTTTGCAAAACTATCTTTCATGTCCTATACCTTGCTAGACATTGGGGACAAATTCAATGTGATCTTATTTGAGAACTAGTGATCTCTAAACAAAAAAAGTGAAAATGTTCCTTAGATATTTTTTAAAAAAAATACAAAATCTCTAAAATTCAAAAACATAAAAAATCTCTAAAAATCCAAAAACATAAAAAATCTCTAAAAATTCAAAAAACATAAAAAAAATCTTTTAAAAATCCAAAAAAATAAAATCAAAAATAAAAATAAAAATAAAAAATTGCAAATCTTAATTAAACACTTAAAAAGTTGCATTGCCCAACAAAGCATGATTTTTGCTAAATCAAACCAGGGGCACCAATCCAAATGCAATGAGCTTATCAAAATAGACACATGTTGGTTCAAAATCATTGCATCAAAATTAAAAAATTGCTACACTTGAACTTATTGATTAATATCACATTTCAAACATCCAAACACTTGATCTAAACAAAAACATTTGACAAATCAAATCTAAATCTAAAAAGCTCAAAAAAATAAAAAATCTTCAAACAACAAATCAGATCAAAATCTAAAAGGTTTAAACATAACTAAGGATCAAAGTGGATGAAGTTTTTGAAATATGGATATACAAACAAAAGAAAAAATGTTCAAAGTGATTACTTGATTAGTGAAATCATGTCTTTTTAGCAAATTGATGAAGTCTTGGACTAGATGAGCAATGATGAAGACATGATATTTTCTTGATTGCTACTTGAGTGCTTGTCAGGTTGATTCATAGGAGTATGCAAGTTCGTCTAATGACATGATCATCAAAGAATCATCGAGGAAATTTGTATATGAAAGAGATCAATTCTTTGATTGTTTACTTGAAATTGTTAAAATCTGAGGAAAGAGGTATTCATATCATCATGGTTGAACCAATGAGGGTTGTACTGATTTCATGTTCCCAAAAGCTTGATGATGAAAATAAGCTTCCAAATTTTGAATAGTGATAGCTAGTTGCATCCATATAGATTAATTGCATGTTAGTTTGCATGGGTTGATCCTTTTCTCAAAATTTGTCATAAGAGCTAAAGGGAGTAGAGTTATCATCATCAAAATACCAAATCAAGATGCATCAAATGATCAATGACATCATCAAATATATTGAAATCTACATCATCAAATGTCTATCAATATATAATCAAAGTCTTGATCAACATCATCAAATGTCTATCAATATATAATCAAAGTCTTGATCAACATCATCAAATGTCTATCAATATATAATCAAAGTCTTGATCAACATCATCAAAGGTTCATCCATATAATCAAAGTCCTGATCAACGTCATCAAATGTCTGAAATGTCCATCATCAAAAATCCTACTCAATCTGATCATCAAAGGTACATCAACATCATCAAGATACATTATCAAATGTTTGATCCATCAAATGATTCATTCTCCATCAAGAAAATCATTAATAATCAATCATTTTGATCAACTAGGGGAAACCTAACTCTATCCTATCCTCTATATCTATATCTGCACCTACACCAATGAATGATCCTTCTCTTCTACCAGTCCATAATTTTGCATCATGAGAACATCCAATCAACTCTATATCATCAAAACATCTAATCATATCATGTATCAAATAGAAATCAATCAAATCATCCAATTGATCATCTAACATCAATCAAAATATCCTATCATTCATTTGCTCATCTTGAGCACATCAAATCTCCTAACTCTAGATCTTGAGGAAGGAAAATCAGTATTTTATCTCTCTAGTTCTTGAGAGTGAAATATCAACCCATCAACTTATCCTATAAAATTGACATCAACATCAACCAAGTGATTTTGACTAACATCAAATGATATCAAAACATCATCAACTTATCTGGAACATCAACATCTTATCAATCAAATCTTTTCTCATCAAATTCTCTCATGATCGGGGCATTTCCAAATTTCTATATTTGGAAACAAATCAAAATTTCCTATTCTCAACCAAATCAGCCACAATCATTTCGATTTATTTCCTGAGGGGGCATACACTCAAATTATCAATATCATCAAGTCAGGAGACGACCATCAAATCAGAGTATTTTTTTATCAAGAAATTTTTTGCTTATCAATCGAAAGGGGCATCAAACATCGAACTACATCAAATCAAGTATCACATCAACAATCTAATATCAGATTGACCATCAGAGCATCAAAAATCAATCAATCCTATCATCAAAATTGGCATCTCATATCGAATATCAAGATCGACCATCGACAAAACCAAGACCTTTTATTAGTTGGATCAAATTATTCTTTGAATCAAGACGCTTTGCATGTCGACTCAAAGAGGGGCATTTGTAATCACCAAAAAGTGGATAGGATCATTCATGTGATTAATCAAGGTAAATCAAAGAAAAATCAAGGTAATTTAATCAAATCAAACATTTGGCCAATCAAAATTAAAATCAAGTCTTAATTCAATATAATTCAAAATCTAAATCCAAAAGATCAATTAAAATCATTTAAATCAAGTGAAATTAAATCAATGTGCAATTAATCCAATTAATTGTATAGGTTGAATTAAATCAAATCAACCCATTCAAAGGGTGCACACGGCTAAATAAATGAATTCAAATCAATTGATTAAGTCCTAATTTCTCTCAACACCACATGGGAGGAAAAAGCCTCAACCAATGGGATTTAAAGAAAGGAGCTCACATGGATCAAGCCAAAATGAATCTCAATCACTCATTCCAAAAGAGCATTTTGTCCACTCATCTTCTCTACTTGTCCCAAGCTTTGAGGACACAATATTTAAATTGTCTTCAAAGGGTGGAACCAAAGACTCAACTCAAGATTAATCATGATCAACACAACTACACCCCCTACCCTTGCCTGAATCTATAAAAGGAAGGCTAAAATCAATCAATAATCAATCCACAAATCTAAGAATAGCATCAAACCTCTTTCATTTTATAGCTAGAAAGGAAAATTAAGGCTAATTACTTGTATTTCATTTGGAATTGAATAATTTAGCTTGTTTATCATATCATTTCTCATTCTAGGACTGTCATTAATGGAGGCTTGTTGAGAGCTTCACATTAACACTCTTAGCTAGAGAGCCATAGGATGCTTAATTGTTCTTTCATTTGCTAAATAGATTTCTATATTGTGGTTATTTAGTTTCTATTTCATTTATTGACAATACTAATTCTATGAAGGTACAAAATCTTGTACACACCTAGTTAAAGGATTTACAATATAAGATCTGTTAGGATCTTCTTAGTTAAGAGACTTTACAATTATGATTACTCTTTAATCGGTAACACAAACTTGTCTATTAAACTTGCATCAATCATATGCATATAAAACTCTTTATGCTTACTAACTTATTACCTCATACTGTGCACCTCTCACAATAACAATTTTGTACTTGGTAAATTCAATTCTAAATCACAATTATTATTCACTCTTTACTTGTCTATTACTCGATGGCTTCTATTCTCATCACCTTCTATCTGCAATCTCTTCTTTGTAGATGCAATCTCCTTCTCACATGTGTATTGATATTTTGATGATATACAACTGATTTAATATCTAGATCAACTGAAGGAACAGTGATTAGAGATCACCGAGCTACTAAAGTGATATGTATGATGATTAAATCAATCAATATGTTGTCATTCATGTCAACTAGTTTTTACTATACGTATCATGATAGTTAAAAACATCTGAACATCTGTAGAAGGAACAAAAGATGAAGAAATGAGATATCTACATAAGGAAAAGATGGATATGACAGATAAGGATAAGGTATACATTGTGTAACTTATTTATGAGTCTATGGATTTATATTGTTGACTTGAGCATGTTACATTAATCTATTATGAAGAAGAGATTTTAATTGAACAAGTTAATGTGGTTGGTAATTAAAGACTTCTGTATACACCGAGCCCATGCACTGTATACTGAGTGACAATAATAACTGAGTTAGCTATGACCGAAACATTTAGTATTAACCGAGTATGGATGAAAACATTAAATGCTAAGAACAACCGACTAAAATTGATGAGCTGGAAATTATTATGATTTCAAGGTAAAGGATGAAGTTAGTTATAAGATCCAAGGATGACATAATTTAGAGATGATCTAAAGGATGAGATTGAAATGTGTTATGGACACATCTTCCAAGGAAGGTTTAAGCAACAAAATGGACAAAGGAGATTAAGAGACAAAATTTGATGGCTGATATGAAAATGGTTTACTTGTCTATTTACGAGACATGAGTTTTATTGTTGAAATATGATGGACTAATAGAGACTGAAAAGATTTTGCATGAAGACTTTATTCATGCATTCCTAATCAAACAGGTTATAGAAAGAACCGAGCTACAGAAATTACCGAGTGTTAGAGAACTATTTACCGAGTGAAGTTGGGAAATATTAAGGAAGTGAATTGTTTAATGATCAGATGAGTTTTATAAGAATAGCATAGATCTGAATATTTGCAATTGATTTATATTTGAATCATATCAAAACTGTATCAGTTTAACCATTGATTTAGTAAAATCTCTTAACCGATTGGACTTAACAGTCTTATTGTATTTCCATATGACATTCAATGAATGTTAATTGTGATCTTGTTGACCCCATAGTGAATGTTGGTCAAAAGTTAATTTTTAGTGATAAATCATCTAACTAGGTCACACCTAATAGTGTGCATTGTAACCTTTAATATGGTTGGCTCCTAACCAAGCTCATTTTAGAAAAGTGAAATATTTTGGGTTACCAATTCCAAGTGGTTTTTCCCTTAGTAGGGTTTCCACGTTAAATCATTGTGTTATGTGTTATTTGTTATGATTGTTTTTCTATAATACTTTACATACTGCATAGTTGATTTAATTGGTAATCACCATTTTGATCATTATTGGTATTCAATGAATGAATAGAGTGACTGATATTTTATCTTACCAAGTTGTATAAATTTTTGAAATAGTTTTGAAAAGTAAATTTGAGAGTTTGGGACTATATGATAATTGAGTTAATTGATTCACCCCCTCCCCTCTCAATTATTCTAACAATTGGTATCAGAGCATATTGGTTGCTTAGAGGAAATTTTCAAGGACTTAAGCAAAAGACCACAACATTTATAAAAGGGAAGTGCCTAAGCTAAACAAAGATAACTTCTCCACATGGAAAAGAAGGATGAGGCATCACATATCTAGAATCAGAGAATATGTTCTACATCTACTAGACAATGGCTACTTACAACCGACTATTGGACCTTTGATAGTTGATCAGTTGAGGAAATTGAGAACCTAATTGATGAACTACAAGTGATCAGAGATCACCGAGCACTGAATTGATTTGTATGATAATTGAATCAATCATTATGTTGTCATTGATGTCAACTAGTTTTGACAGTACTTGTCATGTTAGTTGCAAATATCTAAACATCTATAGAGAGGAGAGAAAAGATGAATAACTAAGATATCTACATAGAGAAAGATGGATATGATAGATGAGGATAAGGAATACTCTTGGTAACTTATTGATGAGTCTATGACTTCAGATTTTTTACTTGATTATGTTACAGTAATCTATTATAAAGTTAGAAGCAAAATGTTACAACGCAATGTGGTTGGTTAATGAAGCATTCTAGTATACACTGAGCCAGTGTAGCTTATACTGAGTGACACTATCAACTGAGCTTGTGTTTGCCAACACATTTCTTTGTCAACCAAGTATGGACAAAAGAACTAAATGTTTAGTTTAGCCAATAGAACTTGATGAGCTGTAAAGTGTATGATTGCAAGGTGGAAAGATAAAGTTTGTTATAAGATCAATAGCCAAAAAAATTCAAAGAAGATCTAAAGGATGGAATTGAAATGAGTCATTGACACATCTACCAAGGAAGGTTTAAGCAGAAAAATAAACAAAGGAGATTAAGCGGAAAAATCTGATGGATGAAAAGAAAATGGTTTACTTGTCTATATAAGATACTAGGGTTTCATTGTTGAAACTATGTTGGAAGGACATTGTAGAGATATTGCATGAACATAGCTTCATGCATGCTTGATCAGACTAGTTGAAGAAGAACCAAACTATAGAACAGTACCGAGCATCATAAAGCTTTACTGAGTGACACTAAGTTATTGAATGTTGATGAACTAAATAGAAATATTGATCAGAGGATTGTATGGACTTAGAATAGATCTGAACATCTACAAAATCAAGTTGTATTGTATTCAGATCACCTACTATTTTAGTTTAACCATTGTAATAGAAAAATCTCTTAACCGAGTGGACTTGAAAGTCTTATTATGTCATTCATAGAATGTACATTGTTAGCCTGTCAACCCCATAGTGAATTCTAGTTGGACGATAACTATTAGTGTTAAATCCTCTAACAAGGTCACACCTTACAGTGTGTTTTGAAACCTTTAATAGGGTTGGCTCTTCACCGAGCTCACTTCAGAAGAGTGAAAATATTTTGGGTTACCGGTCCCAGATGGTTTTTCCCTTTACAGGGTTTCCAAGTTAAATATTTTTGTTATGTGTTTATGTGGTGATTGTTTGGTTATCATAATTTACGTCTTTCAAATTTGATTTGGTCGGTAATCACTATGAGTAATTAACTGGTAATTGGTAATTACACAGATAGTTTATTATTATTGTTTACCGAGCTACAGAATTAGCTAAATTTGTTTTAAGTGATACATTTTTTAGATTGGGAGTGTGGATAACTAATTCACCCCCCTCTCAGTTATTCTAACAATTGGTATCAGAGCTCATCAATTTCTTGGAACAAATATTTAAGGACTGTAGCAGAAAGATCACAAAATGTATAAGAGGGAAGTGCCAAAGCTGAACAAGGACAACTTTACAATATGGAAAAGCCGAATGAGACTTCATATTTATAGAATTGGGAATTCTACCCTCACCCTATTGGATAATGGCTACTTAGCACTGCCTATAGGACCTTTGACTCTAGATCAATTGAGAGATAGACATGAGCATAATGTTATTATGATGGAGATTGTTGCTACACTATCAAATATTGAATTTGAAGATGTCAAGGATTGCCTTACTTCAAAGGAAATGTGGGATAAACTTACTCAAGTTTATAGTGGTGATGCAAATGTCAAGAGAGACAAAGCTGAAAGTTTAATAGGATGATTCACTGATATGAAAATGAAAGAAGGAGAAAACATAGTGCAGTATACAAACCAAATAAAGGAGCTAGTTAATGCTATAAGAGGATCTGGTGGTATCATTGAAGAAGATACAGTGGTAAGCAAAATTCTAAGGACTTTATTGACTGTCTATGCAATTAGAATATCTGAAATACATGAAATGAGGTCTGCACCTGGCAGTACTCTTACTCTTGATAATGTGATTGGTAAGCTAACAACTTTTGAGTTAAACAACTTTGATAATAGTGTTGTATCATCTATTGAGTCTGCTTTCATGACTTCTCTGAAGATCGATAAGTCTACCAGTAGAAATATAAAGGATGATAGTGACATTAACACTGATGATGAGCTTGATGATCTTGAAGCTCTTATGGCCTAGAGATTACCTAAAGGTAAAGGTAGATATAGGGTTAAATTACCTTTAGCATGTTTTAACTGCAAAGAAGTTGGTTATATTGCTGCTAGATGCCCAAAAAGGAAAGAAGATGATAGAAACAAGGATTGATCTAGTGAAGGAAGCTATGGGAGGAGAAACAATAGAAGTTATCAAAACTATAATAGAGATAACCTAGACAATAATAATAAATGCAAAAAGGTATCTCACATTACTGAAGAGAATGATATCAAGACCGACACAGATGATGATGTTGAAGTTGTATTTGTTGTGATGAAGGATGATTCTGAGGAAGAAGAAAGGTATGTAGAGACAACACTCATTTCTAAAGTTAATAAAAATGATACATGGATCATTGATAGTGGCTATACCCATCACATGACTAGTGATGAAGAAAAATTTGATCATCTTGAGCAATATAATAGAGGATCTGTAAAAATGGGTAATGATACACCATATATGGTTAGAGGAAATGGATCTTTACTAATAAATGATAAAATCAAATGTGATAATACTTATTGGGTAGAAGGACTAAATTATAATTTGCTAAGTGTGGCACAACTTAAAAAATCAGGTCCCGAGTAGCTTTTGAGAGAAAGAAGGTAAAGATATTTGATGATGAAGGAAAACTTGTTGGAATAGGAGCACAAACCAAAGGTAACTTATTTTATCTTGACAATGATAATTCTTCCTATTTAATGATGAAAAATGAGGATGCATGGTTATTGCATAAAATCTTATGTCATGTAAACTTTGATAACATGATTAAAATCAGCAAAAAGAAAAAGGTTAGAGGTCTACCTAGCCTAGCAAAGCCGGATCATGTTATGTGTCATCAATGTCAGAAAGGTAAGATGACAAAATCTAGTTTTAAGAGTAAAGACTATTCAACAAAGAGAATTTTGCAACAAGTTCACACTGACCTATGTGGTCCCATGAGAACACAGACTTACTATGGAGATAGATATTTCATTATGTTTGTTGATGATTACACTAGATTAATGACTGTAATGTTTTTAAAAGAGAAATCAAAGGCATTTAAGATGTTTAAAAGGTATAAAGAAAAAGTAGAGAAAGAAACTGGGAAAGAACTGAAATGCTTGAGATCTGACAAAGGTGGTGAATTTATTTCTGATGAATTTACTAACTATTGTAATAAACATGGTATAAAAAGATAGGTTTCTGCACCGAGAACACCTCAGCAGAATGGGATTGTTGAAAGGAGGAATAGATCAATTGTTGATTGTGCAAGGACACTGATATTACAAAATAATGTTTCTCAGACATACTAGAGAGAGGTAGTTAGCACAGCTATATATGTGTGTTGAACTGAGTACAAGTCAAGAAGGACACAAATAAAACACCCTACAAACTATGGTTTGGTCACAAATAGACTATAAGTTACTTCAGAATTTTTGGTAGAAAATGTTTTATTCTGAAAGATAAAAGAAATGGAAAGTTTGACTCTAAAGGGTATGAAGGGATATTTCTTGGATATTCCACTAAAAGAAAAGCTTACAAGTGTCTAAATAAAGTTACTAATAAAATGATTTAAAGTTGCAATGTCAAAGTTGATGAATTTGATGATAGAAATGGTGATGAATGCACTAGGGAACTAGAAGACTATGGTACATTTACTTACATTGAACAACCAGAGTACCTACCAAAGCCACAGACTATGTCAACTAGGCATCAGGAAAACAATACCGAGGAACAACAAAGGGAAATCGATTATCAGGAAGGAGCTACTGAGAAAGTAAATGAACTTGAACAGGATGAACAAAAAAGAAGAGATCAAGTATTGGCTATATTTGTCAGAAGACATCATCTTGAGAACTAAATCATTGGAGACAAGCAAGCTGGCATGTTGACAAGAAGTAAGTTAAGACAAGGTACATGCTTAGTTTGTGAGTTTGAACTGAAAAATGTTAAGGTTGCATTGGATAATGATGAATGGGTAAATGCAATGAATGAAGAGATAGAACAGATAGAGAAAAAAAAGACACAGACCTTAGTACCTAGGCCTAAGGACAAGAATGTTATCGATACTAAATGGATTTTCAAGAATAAGATGAATGAGAATGGAGAGGTTACAAGAAACAAAGCTAGACTTGTATGTAAGGGATATGCACAGGAGGAAGGTATATATTATGGTGAGACTTTTGCACCTGTTTCTAGACTAGAAGGAGTCTAAATGTTACTTGCATATGCAACACATAAGAAGTTTAAAGTATATCAAATGGATTTTAAGTCTGCTTTTCTGAATGGGATGCTAGAAGAGGAGGTCTACATAGAAAAACCAGAAGGGTTTTTTGATCTAGATAAGAAAGACATGGTATGTAGACTACATAAAGTTTTATATGGTTTAAAGAAAGCACCTCAAGTCTGGTATGAAAGGCTGCATACTTATTTGTTAAGTATTGGTTTTGTTAGAACTAGTGAAAACAACAATTTGTGGATGATATTATTTTTGGAGGACAAGATCATATCTGTAAATAGTTTGGAGAGATTAATTTCTTTCTAGGCTTGCAGGTTATTCAACAAAATGATGGTATATTTATCACACAATCAAAGTACATAAAGGAAGTATTGAGAACATTTGGCATGGACAATGCTAAACTAGTTAGAACACTGATGGTCATAGGCTGTAAGCTGACTAAAGATGATGAAACTATATAGGTCAAGCAGACATTGTACCGATCTATTATTGGTAAGTTGATGTATGTAGTGCATAGTAGACCAGATATTGCACATGTTGTGGGAATTGTTGTTATATTTTCTACAAATCCTAAGGAGTCACATGTGGTTGCAACAAAAAGAATCTTAAGATACCTAAAGAAAATAGAGGACTGTGGATTATGGTATCCTAAGGAAGGGAAGTTTGAACTAAGAGTCTACACTGACACAGATTGGGCTGGAAATATAGATGACAGAAAGAGTACCACCGGAGGAGCATTTTTCTTTGGTAAAAGACTTGTTACTTGGAAAAGTAAGAAACAACCTTGTATTTCTCAGTCTACTACCAAAGAAGAATATGTTGCTACTGCTACAAACTATTCAATAATTTCTTACATCAAGCAAGTGTTGGAAGGAATGAATGAGGTAATCACTGAGCCGATGATTATATATTATGACAACACAAGTGCAATACATTTTTGAAGAATCTTGTAATGCACTCAAAGACCAAGAATATTTATATTAAGTATCACTACTTAAGAGAACAATTATAGGAGAAGCAAGTTAAACTAGAATATGTTACATCAAAAGAGAAACTTGTTGATATATTTACCAAGCCTCTACTGAAGGAAACTTTTGAATACTTGAGGACTAGACTTGGGGGACGTCCCCTGTCTACCGGTCACTAATGTGATCTGGAGGTTGCATCAGCCTAATCTTATCAGAAGATCATTCATTTTGATGCAATATAGCTCACACTTTGGATTCTGTCTAAGGTTGTGAAAGATTTTAGGAACAACTATCTGCATATTAGTATATCAAGATACATTATATGCACCGAACAACAGAGAGTCACATGGCTAATATAGAGTTGTATGTTTATGTGTTTCTTCAGCATTGTTGTCCAAGGGAGAGATAAATAGTATGAAAAATTGAGAGATCACTAAAACATCAATCTAAGGGACAGATAATCTAAGAAATTCAGAGAGAGTTTTTAAAGATTTATTGTTGAGAACAGAAGAAGGAATCTGAGAGCTGGAAAGATCATATCTGTAGAGGAAATTCTGCACTTGCAATGTTGTCATGTAACATAGTGATTAAACATATTTAATATCAAGCTTACCAAGCTAAAACATTTGTTACATAGTTGTAGAATGCATGTTTGGTATGTGTATGGTATATTTCATATTGCTTGAGTTTCCATCAATGCCAAAGGGAGAGATTGATGAGCTACAACTGATTGAGAACCTAATTGATGAACTACAAGTGATCAGAGATCACCGAGCACTTAATTGATTTGTAAGATGATTGAATCTATCATTATGCTATCATTGATGTTAACTAGTTTTGACAGTACTTATCATGTTAGTTGCAAATATCTAAACATCTGTAGAGTGGAGAGAAAATATGAAAAACTAAGATATCTACATAGAGGAAGATGGATATGATAGATGAGGATAAGGAATACTCTTGGTAACTTATTGATGAGTCTATGACTTCATATTGTTGACTTGATTATACTACAGTAATCTATTATAAAGTTAGAATAAATTTTTTACAAAGCAGTGTGGTTGGTTAATGAAGCATTCCAGTATACATTGAGCCAGTGTAGTGTATACCGAGAAATAGTATCAACTGAGCTTGTGTTCACTGACACATTTCTTTGTTAACTAAGTATAGACAAAAGAACTAAATGTTTAGTTTTGCCGACATAAATTGATGATATATAAAGTGTATGATTATGAGGTGGAAAGATAAAGTTTTTTATAAGATCAATGGGTAAGAAAATTTGAAGAAGATCTAAAGGATGGAATTGAAATGAGTCATTAACACATCTGTCGAGGAAGGTTTAAGTAGAAAGATCAATGAAGGAGATTAAGCGGCAAAATCTAATGGATGAAAAGAAAATGGTTTACTTGTCTATATAAGAGACTAGGGTTTCATTGTTGAAACTATGATGGAAGAAGGAGACTATAGAGATATCATGTGAACATAGCTTCATGCATGCCTTATCAGACTGGTTGAAGAAGAACCAAATTGCAGAATAGTACCGAGCATCAGAAAGCTTTACCGAGTGACACTAAATTATTGAATGTTGATGAACTGAATAGAAATATTGATCAGAGGATTGTATGGACTTCGAATAGATCTGAACATCTACAAAATCAAGTTGTATTATATTCAAATCACCTACTATTTCAGTTTAACCCTTGCAATAGAAAAATATCTTAACTGAGTGGACTTGAAAGTCTTATTATGTTATTCATAGAATGTACATTGTTATCCTATCAACCCCATAGTGAATGCTGGTTGGATGATAACTGTTAGTGTTAAATCCTCTAACAAGGTCACACCTTACAATGTATTTTGTAACCTTTAATAGGGTTGGCTCTTCACCAAGCTCACTTCAGAAGAGTGAAAATATTTTGGGTTACTGGTCCCAACTAGTTTTTCCCTTTACAAGGTTTCCACATTAAATCTTTGTGTTATGTGTTTATGTGGTGATTGTTTGGTTATCATACTTTACATGTTGCATATTTGATTTGGTCGGTAATCACTATGAGTAATTAACTAGTAATCAATAATTACACAGATAGTTTAGTATTATTGTTTACCGAGCTATAGAATTAGCTAAATTTATTTTAGGTGATACATTTTGTAGATTGGGACTGTGGATAACCGATTCACTGTTATGTATGTGGAGCCTAATCAGACTTATCCATAGGGTCAAGGGGCAAAGCCCCTTGCAGGGTCCTACGGCAGCATCCCAGGTGGGGTCAAGGGGCAGAGCCCCTGATGGGGTCAGTATTGTAAATTGTCAACCATCTATTTTCTATTAGTCGGAGTATTTTTGCCCTAATTTTGTTAGGTCAAAAATACTTGTAAAAAGGGCTTAGGGTTTGAGATTGAATGTATGAGGGATTATTGTAGCTTCCTATGGTGGTATTGAGTTGTAGGTTTCAGTAATTGTTGGATAATAATAAAGATATTGGACTTGCTATTGGTGGACATAGCCCAAGGATTGGGTGAACCACATTAAATTATGTGTTATTGTGTTCTCTCTTGTTTTTTAATATTTGCATTTTCTTCTTATTATCCTAACAAGTGGTATCAGAGTGAGGTTATTTTTTTTGTTCTTTCATCTATTCTCTGAAGTAGGTCTCACGAGTTAATGGGAGAGTCTCTCGGTTAAGTGGGAGAAATGGCAGCTGAGGGTAGGTTGAAGGTTGATAAGTTTAATGGGAAAAACTTCTAGTTATGGAAGATGAAAATGGAGGACTATCTCTATCAGAAGGATCTATGGTGGCTATTAGAGGGAATAGCCAAGAAAGAGGCAGCAATGTCTCAGGAAGATTGGGATATTTTGGATAGGAAGGCACTGGGGAGTATTCATTTATGCCTAGCACAATCAATGGCATTCAATATTACTAGAGCAATGAAATCTAAAGATCTGATGGACACCCTAGCGAAGTTGTATGAAAAGCCTTCAGCTTCAAACAAGGTATCTCTTATGAAGCGTTTATTTAATATGAAAATGGTAGAAGGTGGATCAGTCACTAATCATTTGAATGAGTTTAATACAGTTACAAGTCAGTTAACCTCAGTTAAAATTACTTTTGATGATGAGGTTAGGGCTCTCTTGATTTTGTGTTCTTTGCCAAAAAGCTGGAATGGCTTGGTAATGGCTGTTAGTAATTCTATTTCTAGTTCAAATACTCTAAATTTTGATGATGTTGTTGGTGTTATATTGAGTGAGGAAATTCATAGGAAAAGCTCAGGGGCATCCACATCGGGTAGTGTATTGAACGTAGAAAGCAGATGTAGAACAAGAGATAGAGGAAACAACTCTAGAAATCATGGGAAATCAAGAGGAAAATCAAAGGGAAAGAGGTCTGAATCCAAAGGGCCAAATGATTGCTGGCACTATGGAAAACTAGGTCATAAGAAGAAAGATTGTTGGTCTTGGAAGAAAGATCAAGGAGACAAAAATGATGGAAACAAAGAGGCAAATGTGGTAAGTAACAAATCTGAAGAGGATTCTTTTCTTTTGTCTTTAGAAAATGTTGATGATTCATGGGTGTTAGATTCGGGGGCTTCATTTCATGCTACACCCCATAGAAGTTATTTTGTTGATTATGTCCAAGGGGATTTTGGGCTAGTTTATTTGGGAGATAATGAACCCTATCAAATTGTTGGAAAAAGGGAAAATCAAGATTAAGTTGCACAATGGGAATCATTGGCTACTACAAGAGGTAAGACATGTTCCAAGGCTGAGTAGAAATTTAATTTCAGTAGGGCAACTTGCTGATGAGGGTTGCACAGTTACTTTTAATGATTAAAATTGGAAGGTTTCAAAAGGTTCCTTAGTAGTAGAAAAAGGTGTGCAAGTAGGCACCTTATATCTTTGTACAGGTCATATTGTTCCCTCTACTTTAATTATTTTAGAGAAAAATGAATGTTCAGGAACAGTTGTTGTAGTTGAGCAGGTAGAACAAGAGGCAGTAGCTGGAGATTCTAAAACAGCATTGTGGCACAATAGACTCGGGCACATGAGTGAGAAAGGTATGAAATTACTTCATTCAAAGAAAGCTCTACTAGGTCTGAAATGTGTTAATATGGATTTCTATGAAAGTTGTGTGTATGGAAAGCAAAAGAGAGTCAGTTTTGTAAAGAGTGGGAAGGAAATGAAAGATGAAAAATTAGAGCTTGTGCATATAGATGTATGGGGTCCAGCTTAGGTAGCTTCCCTTGGTGGCTCTCAATATTATGTTACATTCATTGATGATGCAACTAGGAAAGTATGGATATATTTCATTAGACAGAAATCTGATGTATTTGAAACTTTTAAGAAATGGAAAAGCTTGGTTGAAAATGAGACTGGAAAAACATTAAAATGTCTCAGATCTGATAATGGTGGTGAGTATTGCAGAAAATAATTTGAAGATTATTGTGCCTCTACGGGTATTCATACACAGAAAACTATACCAAGGACTCCACAAGAAAATGGAGTGGCTGAATGCATGAACATGACAATAATGGAGCGTGCAAGGAGTATGAAGTTGCATGCTAGGCTGCCCAAAAATATGTGGGCAGAGGCAATGAACATAGTTGTTTATTTAATCAATAAAGGTCCCTCCACTCCTTTGGACTATGGTATTCTAGAGGAAGCATGAAGTGGTAAGAAGGTGAGTTATTCTTTTCTCAAAACCTTTGGTTGTGAAGCTTTTGCACTTATAGATTCTGAAAATAGAACCAAGCTGGAAGCTAAGTCAAAGAAATGTGTATTTGTTGGATATGGCATTGATGAATTTGGTTATAGGCTTTGGGATTTTGAAAATCATAAAATTGTAAGAAGTCGGGATGTCATATTCAATGAGAAAGTGTTGTACAAAGATCTGTTGCAATAGCATGAGAAGAAAGAAAATGATTATGTAGTGCTGGATGACATTCCAAATGCTAATGTTCCATAAATTTCTTATGCTCCACAACAATAGCAACAACAAATACCACACACCCCAGTGAATGTTAGATGGTTAACAAGGCTAGGTAGACCTCTAGATAGATTTTCACCTTCTTTGTATTCTATCTTATCAATTGATGTTGGTGAACCTGAATGTTATAATGAAGCTATGCAAGTGGATACAAAACTTTAGTGGGAGTCTGCAATGACAGATGAAATTGACTCTTTGCTGAAAAATCAAACATGGGATTTATGTCAGTTACCTATAGGAAAACAGGCTTTGAAAAATAAATGGGTTTATAGGTTGAAAGAAGAAGATGGAGGTAAGAAAAGATTTAAAGCCAGATTAGTCGTAAAAGGATTTGCACAGAAACATGGGATTGATTTTGATGAGATTTTTTCTCCAATTGTTAAAATGACTTCTATTTGTACTGTTTTAAGTATTGTGGCTACTAAAGATTTGCATTTAGAGTAGCTTAATGTTAAAACAACCTTTCTTCATGGTAATTTGAATGAAGAAATTTATATGGTACAGCCACAAGGATATGAGGTCAAGGGTAAGGAGAGTTTAGTGTGCAAATTGCAGAAAAGTTTATATGGCCTAAAGCAAGCACTTCAGCAATGGTATATTAAATTTGATACTTTTATGCATGAGAATGGATACACTCAATGTAATTCTGACCATTGTGTTTATTTGAAGAGGTTAAATAATGACAGCTACATTATTCTATGTTTATATGTTGATGCTATGCTTGTAGCTAGTTCTAACATGGATCATATTAAGGGGTTGAAACAATAGTTAGCAAAATATTTTGCTATGAAGGATTTGGGGGCTGAAAAAAAAATCCTTGGCATGAAAATTTGCAGAGATAGGAAGAACAAAAAATTAACTCTATCTCAAGCTGATTATGTTGAGAAGGTGTTGCAGAGATTCTACATGAAGGATGCCAAAGTTGTCACTACACCTTTGCCTAGTCATTTGAAATTGACTAAAGAAATGTGTCCAAAGACACTAGAAGAAGAGGCAAGAATGTCTAAGATACGTTATGCTTCAACTATAGGGAGCTTAATGTATGCTATGGTATGTACTAGGCTAGATATTGCACATGCAGTGGGAGTCGTTAGCCATTATATGAGTCACCTTGGGATTGAGTATTGGAATGTAGTCAAATGGATTCTTAGATATTTGAGAGGTACATCCAATAAGTGTTTACACTTTGGGGGCTCTTCTACTACTATTCATGGCTATGTTGACTTAGATTTGGTAGGAGATATTGATACCAGATGGAGTACTGCAGGTTATGTATTTACTATTGGTGGGATAGCAGTGAGTTGGATTTCTTGGTTACAAAAGGTGAATGCTTTATCTACTACAAAGGAAGAGTATGTTGCTTCTACAGAAGTAGCCAAGGAGATGATATGGCTTCAATTCTTCATGGAAGAATTGGGACATCCACAGGTAGATAATTATTTGTATTCAGATAGTGAGAGTGCCATTCATCTTGCAAAGAATTCTACTTTGCACTCAAAAACAAAGCACATACAGTTGTGATATCATTTCATTCGATCAGTATTGGATGATGGATAATTAAGGTTGGAGAAGATACATATAGATGATAATCCAGCAGATATGTTTACAAAGGCAGTCACATGGGAGAAGCTGAATTCCTGTTCAGCTTCAGTTGGTCTTCTAGACTGAACAGAATAAAAGAACAGCTGAGTCCAAGGTGGTTTCATTATTCTAGTGGGAGCTACAAGTTTTGGTTGATTAGTCTCCAAGTGGGAGGATATTGTTGTGGAGTCTGATCAGTCTCCAAGTGGGAGATTGTTATGTATGTGGAGCCTAATTAGCCTTATCCACAGGATCAAGGGGCAAAGCCCCTTGCGGGGTCCTGGGGCAACGCCCTAGGTGGGGTCAAGGGGTAGAGCCCCTAATGGGGTCAAGGGGCAGTGCCCCTTGTGGGGCCCCCTGAGGGGTAGTGCCCTAGGGTAGGGTTGAGGGGCACTTCCCCTTGATGCTAAGAATGACTTAATAATATTGTAAAGTGTCAGCCATCTATTTTCTATTAGTCGGAGTATTTTTGCCCTAATTTCGTTATATCAAAAATACTTGTAAAAAGGGCTTAGGGTTTGAGATTGAATGTATGAGGGATTATTGTAGCTTCTTGTAGTGGTATTGAGTTGTAGGTTTCAGATTGTAATCACTGGATAATAATAAAGATATTGGACTCACTGTTGGTGGACGTAGCCTAGGGATTGTGTGAACCACATTAAATTCTGTGTTATTGTGTTCTCTCTTGTTTGTTAATATTCGCATTTTCTGCTTATTATCCTAACATTCACCTCCCTCTCATTTATTCTAACAACATGAACACAATATAACTATGATAGAGATTGTTGTTTCTCTATATGATGTTGAGTTTGAAGATGGAAAAGCATGCACTACAACAAAGGAAATGTGGGATAAACTTGCACTGGTTTATGGTGGTGATGTAAATGTAATGAGAGCCAGAGTTGAAAGCTTAAGTGGTAGATTTGATGACATGAAAATGAAGGAAGGTGAGAACATCACATAATACTCTAACTGAATCAAAGAGGTAGTCAATGCTATTCGAGGAGTAGGAGGTATTATTTTTGAAGGTACTGTGCTAAGTAAGATACTGAGAACCTTGTTTCCTATCTATGCAATTAGAATATCAGCAATTCATGAAATGAGGTCTGCACCTAATAGCACTCTTACCATTGATAGTCTAATTGAAAATTTAATTAATTTTGATCTTAATAATTATGACAATAGTGTTGTATTAAGTTTTGAGTAAGCTTTATGTCATCTCTAAAGATTGGTAAATCTAGTAGTAAGCATAATACAAATAATGAAAATGATAGTGATAGCGAAGATGAGCTTGATGAGCTTGAAGCACTTATGGCCTAAAGACTTAAAAAAGGTAAAGGAAGGTATAAGGGAAAGTTACCTTTAGCTTTTTTTAATTGTAAAGAGATTGGCCATATTGTTGCTAGATGTCCTAATAGGAAAGAAGAAGATAAAGACAATGATTGATCTGGTGATGCAAAGTTTGGCAAAAGAAATAATAGAGGAAGTCAAAACTACAATAGAGACAACCAAGATTACAAAGAAAAAGGAAAGAAGTCATGTTACCTTGTTGGAGAAAATTAGAATGACACCGACACCAACACTGATGCTGAAATTGAGGTGGTATTTGTTGCAATGAAAGATGATTCAGAAGAAGAGGAAAGGTATGTAGAAACAACCCTCATTTCTAAAGTTACCAAAAATGACACATGGATTATAGATAGTGGTTGTACACATCACATGACTAGTGATGAAGATAGATTTGAACATCTTGAGCACTATAATGGAGGATCAGTGAAAATGGGAAATTATACACCTTGTCAAGTGAAAGGAAAAGGGTCTATCTTATTGAATGATAGGATTAGATGTTATAATGCATACTAGGTAAAAGGACGTAACTACAATTTTTTGAGTGTAGCATAGCTGAATAACTCAGGTCACCGAGTTGCATTCGAAAGTAAGAAGGTGAAAATCTATGATGGAAGTAGAAAACTTGTTGGTACTGGAGGACAATCAAAAGGTAATCTATTCTATCTTAACAATGCTGAAACTTCTTGTTTATTGGAAAAGAATGAAGATGTATGGTTATGGCATAAGATATTGTGTCATGTGAACTTTGATAACATGATTAAGATCAGAAAAAATAGAAGATTTAGAGGTCTACCAAGTCTAACCAAACCTGATCATGTTATGTGCAATCAATGTCAGAAAGGAAAGATGACCAAATCTAGTTTTAAAAATAAAGACTATTCATCTAAAGGAATTTTGGAGTTGGTACATACCAACTTATGTGGTCCTATGAGAACTCAAAGATATTATGGTGATAAATATTTTATTTTATTTTTTGATGACTACTCTAGGATGATGATAGTCATGTTCTTAAAAGAGAAATTTGAGGCATTTAAATTGTTTAAATGGTATAAGGCTAAAGTTGAAAAAGAAATCGGGAAAGAATTAAAATGCTTAAGATCTGATAGAGGAGGTGAGTTTATTTCTGATGAATTCACTAATTTTTGTAATGAGCATGGAATCAAAATACAGGTTTTTGCACCAAGGACACCACAACAGAATGGAATTGCTGAAAGGAGCAATAGATCTATTGTTTATTGTGCTAGAACATTGATGATTGAGAAAAATGTTGCACAAATGTACTAGACAGAAGCAACTAGCACTATTGTATACAACTTGAAATGAGTTCAACTAAAGAAAGACATGAACAAGACACCTTATGAGTTATGGTTTGGCTATACACCGAATGTAAGTTATTTCAAAATCTTTGGAAGTAGGTGCTATATTCTGAAAGATGATAGGAATGGTAAATTTGACTCTAAAGGTGATGAAGGAATATTTTTAGGATATTATACTAAGAGTAAAGCTTATAAATGTTTGAACAAGGCTATTAATAAAATGGTAGAAAGTTCTAATGTAAAAGTTGATGAGTTTTCCAAAAAGAATGATGAAGAAAGTAGGAAGGAACTGGAAGACTATGATAGGTTTACATATATTGAGAATCCAAATTATCTACTCAAGCCATAGGTTGAGTCTACCTAGCATCAGGAAAATGCTACCAAGAATCAGAAAATGCAAACCAAGAACCAAGAAGAAACTACCGAGCATGAAAATGAACCTGAACTAAATGATGAGCAAAGAAGAAAACAAGTCCTAGCAAGATTTGTTAGAAGGCACCATCTGCAAAACCAAATCATTCGAGATAAGCAAGCTGGCACAATGACCCAAAGTAAGTTAAGACAAAACACATGCTTAGTTTTTGAATTTGAGCCTAAGAATGTTAGGGATGCACATGAAAATGAGGAATGGACTACGGTTATGAATGAGGAAATTGAATAGATTGCGAAGAATAAGACATGGACATTAGTACCCAAAATGAAAGATAAAAATGTAATTGGTACTAAGTGGATTTTCAGAAACAAGATAAATGAGAATGGTGAAGTCACTAGGAATAAGGAAAGACTTGTGTGCAAGGGATATGAACAAGAAGAAGGTATAGATTATGGTGAAACTTTTCCACCAGTAGCTAGACTTGAAGGAGTCCACATATTACTTGCATATGCTGCACATAAGGGATTCAAAGCATATCAAATGGATGTGAAATCAGCATTTCTAAATGGAATTCTTGAGGAGGAGGTCTACATAGAAAAACCAAAAGGTTTTGTTGATCCAAATCAAAAGAACATGGTATGTAGACTGCACAAAGCTTTGTATGGACTGAAGAAAGCATCGAGAGCATGGTATGAAATATTAAATGCTTATCTTATCAGTATTGGCTTTGTAAGGACAAGTGATAATAGTAATTTGTACATGAAAGGAGAATCTGATGATAATATTTTGATTGCTGAAATTTTTGTTGATGACATAATCTTTGGTGGACATGATTTGATTTGCAAATATTTTGCTGATGAAATGAGAAAGGAATTTGAGATGTCCATGTTTGGAGAGATTAAATTATTTCTAGGTTTTCATATTATACAATAGCATGATGGGATTTTCATCACTCAATCAAAATACATTAAAGAAGTGTTAAAGACTTTTGGCATGGAAGATTCAAAATTGGTAGGAAAACTGATGGTAACATGATGTAAGTTGACAAAGGATGATGAATCTACAAAGGTAAATCAAACACTGTATAGATCAATGATTGGAAAACTGATGTATGTGGTACATAATAGGCCTGATATAGGACATGCAGTTGGGATTGTGGCAAGATTTTTTGCCAATCCTAAAGATTCACCTATGGTTGTTGTTAAAAGAATTTTGAGATACTTGAAGAAGACTGAAGATTATGGTTTATGGTACACAAAGGAAGGAAAAATTGAATTTCAAGTTTACACTGATGTAGATTGGGCTAGAAACATTGATGACTAGAAGAGCACAACTAGTGGAGCATTCTTTTTAGGAGAAAGGCTTGTGACTTGGATAAGAAAGAAACAAGCATGCATTTCTCAGTCTACTACTAAAGCAGAGTATGTTGTTGCTACTACAAATTGTTCAAATATCGCTTGGATAAAACAAGTGTTGGAAGGAATGAATGAGGTAATCACTAACCCGGTGATTATATATTATGAAAATTTTAGTGCTATAAATACTTCCAAGAATCTAGTGATACATTTAAAAAAAGCATATATCTATTAAGTATCACTATTTAAGGGAACAAGTTCAAGAGAAGAAGGTGAAACTAGAATTTGTGAAATATAAAGAATAACTTGCTGATATTTTTACCAAGCCCTTACCGAAGGACACATTTGAGTATTTGAGGACTAGACTAGGGGTTCGTCCCTTGTCTATCGGTCAATAAGGTGATCAGGAGGTTTGATCAACCTGTAATTTATCATAAAATCATTCATGTTGATGCACATAGCTCACACTTTAGGTTTTCTAAGGTTGTGAAAGATTGAAGAAGCTGGAACATAGAATTGTATATCAGTACATGAAGGTACTTGATCTGGACTGAACAACAGACAATAATTTGGCTACTGAAGAGCTATTTATTTTCTTTGGCATTGTTTTCAAAGGGAGAGGAACTTCATATGAAATATTTGTTGCTGAGAACATATATGGGAAAAAGAATCAGAGAGCTGGATAGATCAAAAGTGTAGGGAGAGTCTACATGGAATGTTTTATTCTAGTGATTAAACATATAAAATATCAAGCTAAGGAGAGCTTACCGAGCTACAACATTTACCTACATAGTTGTAGAATACATGTTTCCTATGTGTATGACATATTTCATATTGTTTGGGTTACCATCAATGCCAAAGGAAGATATTGATGATCTACAACTAATCTAGATGAATAGAAGGAACATTGATTAGAGATCACCAAGCTACTAAAGTGATATGTAAGATGATTAAATCAGTCAATATGTCATTGATGTCAATTAGTTTTTACTATACTTATCATGATAGTTACAAACATCTAAACATCTGTAGAAGGAAGAAAATATGAAGAAATGAGATATCCACATAAGGAAAAGATGGATATGATAGATAAGGATAAGGTATACATTGGGTAACTTATTGATGAGTCTATTGCTTTATATTGTTGACTTGAGCATGTTACATTAATCTATTATGAAGAAGAGATTTGAATTGAACAATTTAATGTGGTCGGTAATTGAAGACTTGTGTATACACCGATCCCATGTAGTGTATACTGAGTGACAGTAATAATTGAGTTAGCTATCACCGACACATTCAGTATTAACCGAGTATGGATGAAAACATTAAATTCTAAGAACAGCTGACTAAAATTGATGAGCTAGAAATTGTTATGATTTTGAGGTAAAGGATGAAGTTAGTTATAAGATCCATGGCTAACATAATTCAGAGATGATCTAAAGGATGAGATTGAAATGTGTTATGGACACATCTACCGAGGAAGGTTTAAGCAAAAAAATGGATGAAGGAGATTAAGAGGCAAATTTTGATGGCTGATATGAAAATGGTTTACTTGTCTATTTAAGAGACATGAGTTTCATTGTTGAAATATGTCAGACAAATAGAGACTGCAGATATTTTGCATGAAGACTTTATTCATGCATTCCCGATCAAATTGGTTATAGAAAGAACTGAGCTTCAGACATTAGCGAGCATTAGAGAACTATTTACCTAGTGAAGTAAGTTGGGAAATATTGAGGAAGTGAATTGTTTAATGATCAAATGAATTTTATGAGCATGGCATAGATCTGAATATTTACAATTGAGTTGTATTTGAATCAGATCAGAAATGTATCAGTTTAACCATTGATTTAGCAAAATCTCTTAACCAAGTGGACTAAATAATCTTATTGTATTTCCATATGACATTCAATGAATGTTAATTGTTATCTTGTTGACCCCATAGTGAATGCTGGTCAAAAGTTAACTGTTAGTGATAAATCCTCTAACCAGGTCACACCTAATAGTGTGCATTGTAACCTTTAACAAGGTTGGTTCCTAACCGAGCTCACTTCAGAAGAGTGAAATATTTTGGGCTACTGGTCCTAGGTGGTTTTTCCCTTAGCAGGGTTTCCACATTAAATCATTATGTTATGTGTTATTTGTTATGATTGTTTTTCTATCATACTTTCCATACCACATATTTGATTTAATTGATAATCATAGTTTGGATAATTACTAGTATTCAGTAAATAAATAGATAGACTGATATTTTATCTTACCGAGTTGCATAAATTGTTGAAATAGTTTTGAAAAGTACAACTGAAAGTTTGGGACTATAGGATAATTGATTTAACTAATTCACCCCTCTCTCATTTATTCTAACATATTCACACTCTAATCCATTAATATATAATTCTATAAGTGGTACTAGATGTTCCAAACTCATATCTTCAAGCGATGTTGTATGCTAAAATGTTGTCACACTTCTATGAGTCATTATATCCAAGATTAATCAAGAGTGAGGTCTCAAATGGTGACTCATAGCTCTCTATTCATGGAGTGCAAGGGTTTGTAATGGAGGCCCTTAGATTAGACCTAGTTTATGCCCATGCAAATACACCATAAAATGAGAGATTCAAAGAGGAAAAGAAAGAATGCTAGTTTCCATGATCATCAAGTATGCATGCAAATGAAAATGAAAGCTATTCTATATGATAAAAATGCATGAAAGCAAACTAATCTATTCAAAGGAAATGATTATGCAATATTATTCTATGAAAGGAAATATGAATCTAATCTAATATGTAAGTGCAATATTAATTTAAATGGATTTCCATGGGCCATGAGAGAAGAAGACAAGAAAAGAGAAGTTTCAATATCTAAGCTCAAGTGCTCAATAATCTTCTCCAAAATCGCTCTCCAAACCTATAGCATAACAATACTTAAAATCTAGATCTATCTAAAATGAGAAAGAGAAGGCTCCTTTCAAAGGAAAGTGGATGGTCAAGATTAAGAGGCAAAAAAAAATGAGCAATGGTGGAGATTAAATATTGGTTGATCCATGTGCTCAAGATTCTTTAAGAGGCAAAAGGATGAAAAGACCCACCACTTAAAAGTATGTGCATTCAAAGTGGAGAGAAAAAGCGATTTTTATTTATTTTATTTCCTTTTTCAACACAAAGAGATATTTTAAGTGGGGATTTTATTAAAAGAGGAATTTTATTTTAATAAGATGATTTTATTTAATTAAAAGGGAAGTTTTATTTTAATTAAATGAGGCTTAGGATAAAATGATCAATCCTTAGAAAAATATTGAAACAATTGATTTAATTATGATTTGATCAAGGAAATTGATTTGAATTGAAAATATTGCAAAGCATTGATTCAGAAAATTGATAAATTGAAGAATGGGGCCCAAAGTCTAGGTGACCATTTTAGTGTGCATACATTTACCCCTCTTTGACTAATGTGTGATCTTCATGAGAACACATGTAGTCAAAGAATGAAGTTGAAGTGTGAGATCTATTTTGGATCACAAAACAACCTAGATGTGTGATCGATAGATGGGAACACATCCAGACAAAGATAAGCTAATTGAAAAAGACAAGGCCAACACCCCTATAAATAGGTAATTGTCCAGTCTAAAGCAAGGTTTAATTGATAGGTTTGATAAAGTTGAATCAAGGATTGAAGTTTGATAGGTATTTCCCCCTCATGATCGAAATCGAAATGAGATAGAGGAGAAATAGTGAATTGATAAATTTGATCAAATCGAACTAAAGATAAGGTTCTTGATGTAAGATGAAAGATATAAGGATCACAGAACCAAGGTAGATCATTAAGCATGAAAGTTTATGCCACAAGGTTGAATTAGAAGAAAAGAAGTGGGGTGAAAGAGAATGGAAGATAGAAGTTTGGAAGAGGTGAAAAGAAATGAAGAGAAGAAAGAGAATTTGCCTCAAGAAAGAGAATGCCTCGAGATTGATCAACTGTTTAAGATAGAAATTTTCGATTGAGATCATGCAAGAAGATAAGGAAATAAAGATCAAAACATGATCATAGTTGATTAAAAGTCCAAAACAAAGATGAAGGAAAACCCTCTCAAACTCCTAATGTAGCCTAAAAATGCAAATGAACATGAAGTCTAACAATGCAAGCTACATGAAAATGCAAAGGTGTACTTGCAATAGAGAAACTATAACATAGGATCTTGTGTTCATTATTCATTAGAGAATGTTAAGGAACTTATTTTCATCATTGGTCCATTGTTAACAGACATCGTAAAATCACACAATAATCTCTAGTCACAAGTGCAACTATGAAGATATGAATGTGATTTATATCAGATTGGAATGTGGAAAGATTCTAACATAAGAATCAAAGACATAAAGGTCAAGATGACTTTGATGTTAGCTTACCCAATTTAATGTAGAAAAACCATGCTTGCATCAAGGCATAGATGCCAGGATGACCATAAGAATGGTTGTGCAAAAATAGTCAAGGATGATGCCTAAAATCTCCTAAGTGTTTCAAGGGAACAACAAGAGACACTCAAGAGTTTCAAGACCACACCCACAAGCTGAAAGAAAATAAAAACATGTACCGTATCCCAAGTCCTCTAGCTATGCATCCCAGAGAGACTTATTATACAAGGACACTCAATGAAAATCAATAATAGACAGCACACAAAGAAAAGATCATGACATAGCTCAAGCATTAAGTGTTGCATTTAAAAATTTAAGTGTGTTAACTGATACTAAGTTCCAAGGATAAGGATTTGAATGCTCACAAGTAGGTAAGATCACATGAAAAAACTGGGTAAGACCAAACCAATAAGTGTTGAAAAACACTCGACGTCAGGGTTGTGTTGAAAAGAACAGTTGGGGTGGTGTTGAAAAACACTATTTTCAAGGTGTCCAAGAGACCAAAGCTAACATAGTTATTCCCCCTAGACAGAGACAAAGACCAATTCTAAACCAAGGCAACAAGGACAAGACATGATGGAGAAAGGCTAAGTGTCAAGAATGCATGCTAAGAAACAAGGGTACAAAGGCCTCAAGTAGCGCCTATTTCTAGGTTTTCACCACTTGGATTTTATTGCAAAAAAAAATTTTAAATTTTTTTCCAGGACTTTTTATAATTTTTTTGTATTTTTGCTACCAAGGCACTTGTTTCCAGGTTTTCACCAAGGCACTTTTTCTTCTTTTTTTTGAATTTTTTTGAAATTTTTTATTTTTTTGGTATTTTTGGAATATATAATTTTTTTGGAGATACATCAAAGTGCCTATTGCTAGGTTTTCACTAAGATCGTCATTTTTTAAGGACATTTTCTAATTTTTAGACAATATATCATTTTTTTGGATTTTTTCAAGATCAATAAGTATGTACAAGAGATGCCTCGAGATGGAATGGGCATCATGGATAGAACTTCTTCATGTGCAAGACATTGATAGGATCAGGGAGCTACTCTCCCTCTTTAGTAGATAATAAATAAGCACCTGTCCCAAAAGCTTTTGTAATGACATAAGGTCCAAGCCAATTAGGTTCAAATTTTCCCTTTTGATCTCTATGTTGTTGGTTCTTAGGATTTTCACATAGGACAAGATCTCCCACTTGGAATTCTCTAGGGAGAACCTTTTTGTTGAAGGCTTTAGACATGTGCTTTTGATAAACCCTCATATGGTCAAAGGATGCTTGACATTTCTCATCTAGAAGTTATAACTCTTGAAGTCTCATGGCACGATAGTCTTCATCTGTAACTAGACATTTAAGGGAAACTCTAAGTGAAGGAATCTCAACCTCTAAAGGTAACACTACTTCAATAGCATGTGTAAGGGTAAAAGGAGTAGCCCCAATAGGAGTAAAAATACTTGTTCTATAAGCCCATAAAGTTAGATTTATCTGTAAATGCCAATCTCTATCATTCTTATGAACTGTTCTATGTAGGATTTTAAGAATGGTTTTATTTGATGCCTCTGCTTGACCATTTCCTTGTGGGAAGTAAATGGAGGACCAATGTTGTTTAATCTTGAATTTCTTGCAAAGTTTCTTAAGGTCCTTATTTTTGAACTGGCCTCTATTATCAGTGATAATCTTAGAAGGCACTCCATATTGACAGATGATATGGTTCAGAATGAATAGAGAGACTGTCTTGCCCGAGGCAATAGAAAGTGGGACAACTTCTACCCATTTAGTGAATTAATCAGTAGCAGTGATAATAAACTTATGTCCACCTAATGAGTTGGGATGAATCTGCCCAACAAGATCAAAGGCCCAGCGGTGAAATGGCCAATGAGATATAGAAGGAATGAGCTCCCTGCCTGGACCATGTATCAGGTTACTATGTTTTTGACACTTTTCACATGACTTTGCAAAAGCTACTGCATCATAGGCCAATAGTGCCTCGCCCTAAGAAACCTTCAGGCCATGGCAAGACCATTCGAATGTCATCCACAGATGCCCTCATGAATGTCAACTAATGCTTGGTCAAATTCTTCCTTTTCTAAGCATCTAAGAAGTGTTCCATCTAGACCCCTCCTATACAAATCACCAGAGATAAGGGTATGGTGAGAGGCATTTCGGGTAAGGTTTTTGTGTTCAGATCAGTTAAAAGTTTTAGGGATAATTCCATCACAAAGGTATGAGTAAATGGCCCCATAGCGGGATGAATCATGACCAATAAGAGTACAAATAACATGGCTTTCTTGGGAGTCATAGATAGGGTGATTTAGCTCTTCCACGAGGAATTCAAATCTAGATTCGTGTTGCTCTATTTGAAGTTGTGAAGCAAGTGTGGCCATAGCATCGGCTGCTTTGTTTTCTGCTCTAGAGATTTACTGAAATGTGACAAATGTGAAGTATAATTTCAAGGAATCAACCATTTTTTTGTAAGGTACTAGTTTCTCATCTTTTGTTTGATATTCTTCATTTACTTAGTTGATTATCAGTTGTGGATCCCCACAAATATGTAACTCTATGATTCTCCATTCTATAACCATCTTAAGTCCATTTGTTAAAGCTTCATACTCAACAATGTTGTTTGTACATGGGAACAATAGCTTGTAAGATTTAGGAATCGTGTAACCATGAGGAGAAACAAACAACACACCAGCTCCTGAACCATTTTGCATAAAAGATCCATCAAAGAACATCTTCCATGTTCTTGTAGTCATATACATAAGGTGCTCATCTGGGAAGTCAACTTAAATAGGTGCATTATCTTGAATTGGGAAATCAACCAACTGATCTGCTATAGCTTTTCCTTTGATTTCTTTTCATTCAATGTACTCTATGTCAAACTCTGAGAGGATCATCATCCATTTAGAAAGTCTACCTGTGAGGGAAGCCTTACCGAGTAAATACTTGAGTGGATCAATTTTTTCTATGAGGTGTATTGTGTGCACAAGCATATAATGTCGCAACTTTTGGGAAGCAAACACCACTGCAAGGAAAGCCTTCTCAATACTAGTGTAATTAACCTCATATGAAACAAGAGTACGGCTAATGTATTATATTGCTCTTTCTTTCCCATGTTCATCAAGTTGAGCTAGTAATGCCCCCAAGGAAGATTTTGTTGCTGAAATGTATAGAATAAGTGGCTTTCCTAGGATAGGAGGCATTAAATGGGAGGATTCACCAAGTATTTCTTGATTTGATCTATTCTCTTCTAACAATACTCATTTCAAACACATTTGACTCCCTTATGTAAGTTCTTATTGAAAGGTTGAGCTCTATCTGCCAATTGTGAAATGAACCTCCTTATGGATTGAAGATGTCCTTGAAGACTACTCATTTGACTAATGTTGTTAGGAGGTGGCATATCCATGATTGCTTGGAATTTTTTAGGGTCTACCTCTATTCATTTTGATGAAATGATGAATCCTAGAATTTTTCCAGAGGTGACACCAAATGTACACTTCTTAAGATTTAACCTTAATTGAAATTGTTCCATGCGATCTAGAATGACTTCTAAATGATTTAAGTGTGTGTCTCTTTCATAGACTTGGCCAAGGTGTCATCCACATAATCTTCCATATTATTATGCATCATGTCATGAAAAATGGTTGTCATAGCTTGTTGATAGGTGGCTCCTACATTTTTTAATCCAAAAGGCATAATGTTCCAACAATAGGTACCCCATGCACAAGTGAATGCAGTCTTTTCTTGATCTTTAGGAACTATCTTAATCTAATTGTATCTAGAAAAACCATCCATCAAGGAATAAATCTCATAACCTTTAGTCATGTCCACTATCATATCTATATTGGGGAGTGGAAAATCATCCTTTGGGCATGCTCTATTGAGATCTCTAAAGACTATGCAAATTCAAATGGATTTGTCATTTTGGAAAATGGTACAATGTTTGATATCCATTCAACATAGTCAATAGCTCTTATGAATCCTACACTAAGGATTTTCTCTAATTCTTCTTTGACTAGAAGAGCTATGCAAGGATGCATCTTTCTCAATTTCTATTTGACTGGTTTGACACCCGGAGCTATGGACAAGTGATGCATGATAAGATTAGTGTCCAACCCTGGCATATCTGAATAAGTCCAAGAAAAGTTGATCTTCTTTCTCTGTAAGAACTTAGTGTAGGCTTCCTTTTCTTATGGTGACAAGGACTAAGCCAAATGTACTATTTGTGGAGCCTCATCCATACCCAAATTGATTGCTTGTGTTGGCTCAATAAGCACTAAAGATCTATCTTGAAAGTATCTAGGGAGATGATCAAGTACCTCATCCTTAGGTGCCTTGGAGAGGTTTTCACCCTTGGATATGTCATTTAGTTTTATTATTTTTGGTTCTAACACCGCCACACAGTGGTTTTTGCCATCAAAAATCTTATTCTTTTTTTCTTTTCTTTTTTTTTGTGACTAAGGTACTTGATGTTTGGCTCTATCATACTAGTAGCTGGTTCACTGGTGGAAGAGACTAGGGGTTCGATGGCATTCAAGTAACAGGTTATCTCATAGTCATTTTGGAACATTAAGAGCTCAGGTTCTTGATAACATTGGGACCAATCAATGAGGTTAGGATGAGCAAGAGGTAATTCAATGATTGGTTCAAGGTTATGAATTTGAATGATATCATCTCTGGTGACTGAAGAGTTAGAGTCCATCAAGTATCCTTCTAAGCTACCCAAATCAGGATTCATCCCACCAAGTGAAGAATCATCCACTAAGGCAACATGTGGGTTCAAATCTTCTAATCCTACACATGAATTATTAGCTACCTCAGGTTGAGAACTATAAGTGTGGATGTCATCAACATCCATGTCAACTATAGAAGGATCTGAGAGAGAGTCCCATTCATACTCATGTGAATTTATTTTTGAATCTCGACTAGGATGTTTACACCATGAAGGTTTGGGACATCTTGATGTGGAAGCTCTAATGTCATCAAGGGTAACATCTCTCTCCATCAAATAAACAATGTTCTTTCATTGACATTCTCTGATAGGATCTTCTACATCTGATTCATCTTGTTCTAAGTTTGCAACTGTCGCATGAGTAACTGGACTATCTGAATCTCCCCAAAGAAGATTGGTGGAAGGGACCCAATCTTCACACATATCTTGTTGATTTGTCAAATTAGGCATGTATTTTGGTTCATTTTCACTATCTGACTCATCAAGGATAGGAGCAGTGTTCTTGTTATGATTTGCAAATCCTAGGCCAACCGTCTTCTTAGACTTGCATCCAATCTATGACTAAGAGGGCCATGTCCAAGATAACCCATCTTCTTGACAAAAGTATACCCTCTTCCATAAGCCTTAGGAGAGGGAGAGAATTTCTCATTGTGCATCTATTTCTCTTCTCTATAAATCTAGTCTTTAATAGAATCCTCTCCTTTCTCATCTTGAATAGGCACTAAGGACTCTACAAATGTTCCAAATAAAGTCATAGCTGAAGAGGAAGGTCTCATTTCTTGTGAAGGTTTTCCATAAGACCTAAGTGAAACTTGTAGCTTTGTGAGGGAGTTGATTTGATACCCTCCCATGCCAAGGTCTATTGACTTAAGCTTGTCTTTACATTCTGCTAAGGTCGCATTGAAATATTTTTCTTCTCTATTGAGGGGAACATGAGCACTTGTTGAAATTGAGTTAATAGATAATGTGTTGTCCCCAGGTATACAAATTTCTACTCCATTATAGGGGAAGTTAACACACTGATGATAGCTAGATGGCACTACTTTCATATCATGGATCCATGGTCTACCAAGTAAGATGTATGCAAGGGGACCAACATCAACAATTTGAAATAAGATATCCTTCTCAACAAGGCCAATCCTAACAGGAAGGAAAACCAACCCCTTGGAACTTCTTTCTACCTCATCATAGGCTTTGATAGTGATCTTCTTTCTAGTATCTATGACTTGTTTAGAATAACCCAATTTCTTTAAAAGACTTAATGAACAAATATTAAGCCCAACACCCCCATCTATCAACACATGCCTAACATGATTTTTATGAATCATGAATTCAATATGAAGGGTGAGATTATGTGGGTGGCTCAAAGCTTTGTCATCATCCTCCAAAAAGGTTAGGTAATGAGGGATGGCAATATGGTTAACCATGTCTTGGAATTGATCAACATCTACATTGTTAGGGACATTCGCTACACACAAAGCATCCTCAAGGACTTGCTTGTGTCTCAGGGACAATTCTAAGAGCTCAAAGATCAAAATCTAAACTGGGGTTCTTTGCAACTGATCAACAAGATTATAGCTCAACTTAGGATTAACTGTTGGTTTTGAAGTGACATTCCTAGATGCCACTTGCTTTGGTTTATTGGGTTGACTTGAGTTGGGTCCTCTAATGACAATGGGACCTTGACTTTGTGTGACAGCATTAAGATCTTGGGATGACAGTCTATAGTTAGGACCCCTTAGCACCATGATAGGTTCTTCATCAAAGATAGGAGGAGATTCATAACAATAGGGATCTTTATTTCTCATATGTTGACATTTTCCTCTACAACTTCAAGCATGTTGATGACATTCTCTGTAGCTATGTAAGTGTAATTAATCTTAGCCTTGCCATTCTTAGGTTTAGAGGTTTCCCCCTTCTCATACTTGGGTAAAGGCTCTTTGAATGCCTTATGATCAGCATTGGTGTGCAATCCATCTATCTCAATTTTTCCACTCTCAATGAGATCTTGAATGATATGCTTAAGTTTCCAATAGTGTTCAATATCATGTCCAATGCCGTTGTGAAATTTTTAGAAAGCTTTCTCATCCCACCAATGTGGCTTAACATCAAGTATATGATACTTTGCGGGATCTTGAGGATGTGCATTGTTGGCAATGAGGATTTTGAAGAAATCCTCATATGAATAACCAAGTTTTGAAAACTAACGCCTCTCTTTCTTAGGCTTATCTTGGTATCTTGGCTTGTTTTCTTGTTGATGAGATGTGCTGAGCTTCGTTACTTGAACAACACTAGACAAATGAAGAACACCTTGATCCTTGGGTTGAGAAGAGTCCACAACTCCATCATTAACCACTTGTTTGTTCCTATTCCAATGTGAGTTTTTCCCTTTGTCCTTGTTGGAGTTTTTGTTATTTTGACCATTGTTGTTGTTGTTTCCATGTTTGGTCAAAATTCCTTGTTCTCTCAAAACATCCTCAATCCTACATGTGGTTTCAACCATGGTGTCAAAGGAATCAAAGACCATCTTCCTAACTTCATACCGCATTTTGCGAACCAAGTTGCTAACAAGGATGTCAATTTTCTCATTTTTAGGAATGGTTCTAGAGTAGTGAGAGAATTTCCATCTCCACCTTTGCAAGAAAGTGACAAAGGATTCCCCTTGATTTTTCTTTAAATTGCACAAGTCCAACATGGTGAAAAATCTTGAAAGGCTGTATGCAAAGTGTTGAACAAATCTATGGACAAGCTCTTTGAAATTCTTGATGGGGGGAGTTATGTTGGTGAACCGTTCCGTTGCTTGAGCTTTAAGACTCCTTGGGAACAATCTCATAAGGTAGGAGTCATCTTGATGGAATCCAAAGCTCATAATATAGAACTGACGCACATGATCATGTGGATCTCCATTACTATCATACTTGTCATATTCAGGGATTTCAACCTTTCTAGTAAAATCTTTCATGCTCACACTCTTGTCAAAAGGATTAGGATAAATTGAGTCAAGTGAAAAGGAACTCTTGGGTGCCAACATATTTTCCATCATATTCTAAAGTTGGTTAATATTTTCTTCCTGAGATGGACCTTGCTTCTTGATCTTTCTATCCATATCAAAGTTGTAGGGGACTCTAGCACCCTTGTTGATCAAGACCTCTAGGAACTTATATTTGGTTTTCTCCACATACCTCTCCACATACTGCTAGAAGAGTGGTTCTTGTTGCATTTTCATTAAATCTTGAGAGTTGAGATCAAAACTTGAACTACCACCCCCATATTGTGAACCATGGTAAGCATGTTGAGAAGGTTGTCTTGAGTTCCTAGGAGGTGTTTGTCTCCTATAATGCTCTTTTTGTGAATCCCTTCTTCCTCTAGGGATAGGAGATCTTGAAGGTGTTCTTGGATATCTTCCACTTTGTGGAGTATTGGAAGGAGTGGATGGAGGAGATTTGTTTCCACCACCAACACACATGTTGTTGTACTGATCATTAAGTTGTTGAGCCAAGATCCTATCTTTCTCTTCTTGTACGACTCTCCTTTCTATCTCCAATAAGGCTTGTCTTTCTGACTCTAAGAGTCTAAGTTTCTCTTCCTTTGCAACTTGTTCATCTAGGAAGGCTTTCTTTTCATGCTCAATTCTTTTGTGTCTTTCACTTGTATATCTTGAAGTTGTTTAGAGTGGTGAACTTGATCTTGAATGCCTAAATAAGTCTTTTGTGTATGCCACATTCACATGGGTGTCATAAGGTTTGTCATCTTGGTTGTCATGTTGTGATTTCTCTTATTGATAGGATCTCTTCATTTTTCTTTCAGCCCTTTGTTATGCATCCAAATATCTAGTTGAGATAAGAGGTGAAACTGGTCAATTTTCATTAGAGGAATTGCCAAACATAATGGTGTCTCTATGTCTTTCTAATAGGTTGTCAAGACTTTTATCCCTTTCTTCCCTCTCTCTCTAAGTCATCATGTAACTCATGCCCATATCTAAATGAGAAGGTGCTAAGGATGTGTTCAACTCACTAAGGTTGCTCTTGGGGTCAAACCAAATTTATGAAGTATTCCTAGGGGATTGATAAAAGATGGGCTCTTTTCCCTTATGTTTTTGGTGAGTTTGACCTAAAGGTAATTGATCAAAGGCCACTTGAGGTCATTTTCCTTGATTTACTTGATATCTTGTTGTAACTGACATGAAAGAAAAGGTACTAGGTGATAAGATGAACCTAAGAAATGTTGGTACCAAACTAGGATAGTAAAAGCATTCAATTGTCTAAAAGAGAGGTGATAAGATAGAATTTTTACAAGAGGAATAAACCAACACCACCATAGAGGTGCCCAATAAATGGATAAGTATCCTAACACATATGGATTAGGAGAATGATTTATCCAAGTTATATTTGATTGAATTTGAATTTGGATGGAGGTGAATTGGACAAGAGATTACTAAGACTCTCCAAGTGTGTTATTAAAGGATCCAAAGGTTGATCTCCTCAACAAGGATGATTCCTAACCTACCAATTCTGAGCAAGGTCACTTCTGAAATCAAATATTGCTAATTGAAGAGGTCAAGACACCTGAACCCAAGGTGAAAATAGGCTTCTAACAATGCGATAAGTGACCTACTATAATCTAAATCAACCAAGGAAAACTGAAAATGACATGAATCAGCTCACTGTTCTGATAGACCAGGGAACAGGTTCACGTGAGGGAATGAAATCCCGTGCAAGGAAACACCAGGGATCACATGATAAAATGCTAGGCTGGCACGAGAATGTGTATAGAGCCAGGTGAAAAAATAGGATCAAGACGCTTAACAGCAACTTTGTGAACTTAAGAACTCATTTTTTGTTCATTTTAAAAGATCAAGTAAACACATCAACCAATTTTTATCATTGATCAAGCACGCAAGACAACAATCAAGGAGTGCAAGAAAAAAAATTTCTTCAAACAATGAGCAAGGGGAAAAGAAACCTTGCACATGAACAAGAATAGTGACTTAGTATGCTACTCCTTAAAGATTCTACTTGTGTATGTTCTCAAAATGTTTTTCAACCGCGTACATAGTCCTAGGAAATAAAAAGTTGGTTGCACTATGGTTATTAGTAATGGTTTGACTTTGCAACTTTTTCAATCTCAAGAGGGAATACTCCAATCCAGGTGCACTAGGGTTTTGACACATTTTGAGAATTTAATCAATCAAAAATGCTAAGGAGATCTGACAGCCCAACAAGAAACTACACCTGTGGAGATTTCTTCTACAAGGACATTTATATAGCGATTGTTACTACCACGGTGAAAATGGCTATTACCACTTGAGGTTCAGTCCATGTGGTTTACCCAACAAAGGAAGTGTCCACTATGGTTAACCCTCTCTAACAAGGTGACTCACAAAAAGGACCACATGGGGACTTGGTTTAGATTCAAGGATCTAATTTTTTGGTACTACCCAAAAAGAGAGTAGAGAATAATCCTCTAGCCTCTTCACATCACCCAAACATAGCAAGCAAGTTCATTGACACGCTAAGATTGAAACCACCTCACCAAGGTTTATGATGTCAACAATAATGTCTACCGAGCTCTCTAAGTGGGACTAAGAGAGAACGTACCGATCAATGTTGAAGACTAAACCAAGTAAGACCATGAGATAGTAACAATATGCTCCCTACCTACAAGGAGTTCTATCATGAAGAAGAGCTTCACAAGAAACCCACTCTCTCAAGAACACCACAAATAGTGTTCATAGGGCCTAATTACTATGTGAAACACATATGCAAGAAAGTGAATCTAAGTTCTTTTTAGAGCCCCAAAATTGAAGTGTGATCTATGAAAGCAATAAGCACTCAAGCTAGACACATGAGAGATTCATTTTAAAACCCAAAATCTAAATGTTGTAGAGATTGTAGCAACTCACCTTAGGTCCAAAGATCTAAAATCCAATGCTATGTTGCCTCAGCAATCAGAATCAGGGAAATAAACCACAACAAGCATTAAATGTTAGAAAACAACAAGAAAAACTAGAAAATCTAGAAATTTAGGTCTCTACTGTCAAAAGTCCATGCAAGACAGTACATAGTGTCATGTGAGAAAGTATTAGGCCCGCGTGAGAAAGTATGCATGCCTGTGCAAGAAAGTACACAGGCCCACAAAAGAAAACAATTTGTCATGCATAGAAATGCTAATACCAGCAAAACTTTGTGTGATACAGTGAGAAACTTCACGTGAGACTTTGTAATAGTGACACACAGAAGTATGGACAGCGCATGAAAATCATTAGAAAAATAAAATAAAATGATATGAGGCAAGAAATGCAATTTTTTGCCCCATGGTGGGCACTAAAAATATGTGCTAAAATGTTGTCACACTTCTGTGAGTCATTATATACAAGATTACTCAAGAATGAGGTCTCAAATGGTGACTCATAGCTCTCTATTCATGGAGTGCAAGGGTTTTTAATGGAGGCCCTCATATTAGACCTAGTTTATGCCCATGCAAGTACACCATAAAATGAGAGATTCAAAGAGGAAAAGAAAGAATGCTAGTCTCCATGATCATCAAGTATGCATGCAAATGAAAATAAAAGCTATTCTATATGATAACAATGCATGAAAGTAAACTAATCTATTGAAAGGAAATGTTTATGCAATATTATTCTATGAAAGGAAATATGAATCTAATCTAATATGTAAGTACAATATTAATTTAAATGGATTGCCATGGGGCATGAGAGAAGAAGACAAGAAAAGAGAAGTTTCAATATCTAAGCTCAAGTGCTTAAGAATCTTCTCCCAAATCACTCTCCAAACCTGCAGCATAACAATACTTAAAATCTAAATCTATCTAAAATGAGAAAGAGAAGGCTCCTTTTAAAGGAAAGTGGATGGTCAAGATTAAGAGGCAAAAAGAAATGAGCAATGGTGGAGATTAAATCTTGGTTGATCCATGTGTTCAAGATTCTTTAAGAGGCAAAAGGATGAAAAGGCCCACCACTTAAAAGTATGTGTATTCAAAGTGGACAGAAAAAGGGATTTTTATTTATTTTTTATTTATTTTATTTCCTTTTTCAACACAAAGAGATATTTTAAGTGGGGATTTTATTAAAAGAAGAATTTTATTTTAATAAGATGATTTTATTTAATTAAAAGGGAAGTTTTCTTTTAATTAAATGAGGCTTAGGATAAAATGATCAATCCTTAGAAAAATATTGAAATAATTGATTTAATTGCAATTTGATCAAGGAAATTGATTTGAATTGAAAATATTGCAAAGCATTGATTCAGGAAATTGATAAATTGAAAAATGGGGCCCAAAGTCTAGGCGACCATTTTAGGGTGCATACAGGTGCAAGCATTAGTTACTCCTCCAATTCATATAATATGATTATCATTTGTAGATATCACCTTGTAATCATGCATAATCATCTTGTTTAAATCTCCAGTGCTCTATCATACAATCTCCTCAAGATTTGTAAACCGTTATTTGTTCAGTATCCAGATTCAATGTACCTAAAGATTCACCTTGTGTCGGCATACTATGCTTGGTAACATGTTTTCCTCTTTCTCATTAACTATCTTATCTTCTTAGTTTGGTTGATGATGTAGCTCGATAGAACTCAGTGCTTGGTTCTACCTTTCTCGTGTCTAAACTTTCTTGTCCATTACCGAAATTACATGTTCTCTTATTTTCATTTACCGACTAGACTTTTCTTCTTTAACAGATGACTTTGGAAATCAATGTGACTTCCTCATAGCTAATGTCAACAAAATAACTCTTAGGAGTATCAATCTCCCCCTCTGGCATTAGTTTGGTATCTTTCTTAAAAACTTTAAAGTCATCAAAAATTTTTTTAAAAAATTTCCTTGTCCATATATCCATATTCCTCTGTAAACTTATTACTCCCCCTGAAATATTACTTCTTGAGTCATATCTATCCATATACATATACTATATTCATATTATTTCCTCCTCTTTATTCATATTCTATATTTCTTCCTTTTTTATTTTATACATATTTCCCCCCTTTTTAAAAAAAATGCCAAAATAGTAAGTTACTCTTTATCTAATGGAGGGATCTTGTCAAAAATAGTTTTATACCTATCATGAGAATCCTTCAGTGATGCCTTCCATGTATCCTTTGGTCTCTTAAACACTATGATTTTCTCACTTAAGTCAACAGTCAAACTCACCATGCTATCCATAGCACTAACATCTGGTGTGTTGACTAAGTCTTTGGCCTTATGTACCTATTTTTGTAATGATTCTATATGTGGAATAAAAAATGTTTGGATTTCCAATAGATCCATTATGATCTGATTCTCCTCTTTTCTAAGCTCATATTACACTCACATTAACATCTGGTGTGTTGACTAAGTCTTTGGCCTTATGTACCTATTTTTGCAATGATTCTATATGTGGAATAAAAAATGTTTGGATTTCCAATAGATCCATTATGATCTGATTCTCCTCTTTTCTAAGCTCATATTACACTCACATTAAGTGCTTCATCCTTTCATAATATTCTTTGAAAGAATTAGGCTAGATGGAAACTTTTGATAAATTCTCAGTGAGCTCCTTTTCCAAATTATCATCCTTCTCTTTGATATCCTTGGTAAAATGTGAAACTAAAAAAATTTGTTGAATTAATAAAAGAATATTTTGTAGTTCATTCTCTAATTCCTGAAATAACTCGAAAAGAGTTACTTGGTCTAGTGCAACTGATTGAAGGAGTTCTTTAATCATTTTCGTATCCATTTTTTGCTTGTGTTCATGCATCATATATTCTGATGTCTCAGTACCATGATGGTTTATTTGATTTACCAATTCTCTCAATTCACTATAAATGTCTCCTTTTTCATTTATATTATCTTTTGGTACAATTTTATTCAAAATATCTTTGACATTGTCTAAAACATCATTCTTCATCTTCTTTGCAATCAGCTTGTCCTATGAAGCTTTTCTCTTCAATAGATCTCCAAACTCTGAGAGTTCCTTTAGACTCATGGTTAAAATATCAACCTTGGGAATAACAATAGGTTGGCTTACATCAACCTCTTTTTCATGCTTTCTCTTTTTGGATTTTCTCTTAACAATAGATTCCTTCATTGCATCAGATTGTGTAGTGGTGGTGTCATCTATTTTCTCCTCTTTTTATTTCTTTTCCTCTTCTTGCTTCTTTTCTTCTTCCTTCTCCTATTTCTCTTCTTTCTTTTCTTCATCTGTGTCCTTTTCTTTCTCTTTTTCCTATATATTCTCTTGCTTTTTGGTCTCAATGTGAGTTATTGATTCTTGATTTTGACTTGGTGTAGTCTCGATCTCTATGGTTACCTTAGTATCCTTTGTTGCAGTCTCCTATGTTGGCTCGGTGGGGGCATCAACATCAATTGGTACATCTCTTGTTACTTCTAAGATGACTTTTTCAATCTTAGGAAAACTCAATACCTTCTCGACAATAGGATCTTCTACCATCATCCTTTCCTTAATTGAATCATCAATGTCCATTTCCTCTATTTCTTTGGCCTTGATTGCCATGATGTCTTCATCAAATTTTATTGTCTCATAAAGGTCTTGATCTGTTATATCCTCGATTATAACTTCTTTATTTTTTGTCAAATCAATTATATCTGACTTATCTATTTGTTCTTTGACCTCTCCTATAGTCAATTGATCAATAGAAAATATATTTCTCTAGAGATAATCAGTATCATTTTGCACTTCCTCTAACTTACTGACCATAATACTCAATGCTCTTCTTTTCACTCAGAATCTTTTTTTTTATTCTAGAAATGTGTCTTTGATTCCTTTCTTGGTTAGATCCAGGACTGTAATAGCTAGGTACCTCTCCCTCATTTCCTTCTCGGTTGCTAGAGCATACTTCCATCTAGCATCAATTTTATGATATAGTTCATTAGCCATATTTGGTGCCACTTCAACTGGTGTAGTTCTAATTTTTTGCAAAGTGGATACAACAGCCTCTTCAATTTTATCTTTCTCTTCATCATTCATCTTCTCATATTTTAGTTGTTTCAATACTAAATAACCTCCATATTTTTCAAGTGTCTTGAGTAATTCATCAATATTTTTCACTTTAGGTACTTGACTTTGTACAACCTTGAATTTTTAAATGTCCTCAAACTCAATGTCACTCTCTTGTTGTAACTTCAATTTCCTTCTAGGCCTTCCAATAGCCTTTTTCTCTCTAATGTAAGTTTTAGTATTTGCTAATTCTACCTTTTCTTTCTTCTTTTCTCTTGGTGTGGAGGAAGACCTTGTCGATGGTCTAACACCAATTGGACTCAGGGTCTCTTTCTTTATTCTTGTTGTCTTTCCCTTAGTATCTAATGGTTCAACAATTTCTTCATCAACAAGAATACCTAGATTCTTAGAAAAAGTATTAATCATTCTGCTAGTTTTTCTAATAGCCTTAGGTATCAAGATACTTATTCTAATTTTATCTTTAACTTCTTCAAAAGTACCATACCAAGTTTCACTTTTGTCAAATGGTTTCTCTAAAATACCTTTTATCTGTATTGATGCATCACCAATATCCATCTCATATCCTATAGGTGGAATCCACATAGTTCTTAGCTCCACAACTCTTATTATACACATGTCGGTGTCAACTTCAAAACATAAATTATCTTTATACTTTTCCAAAAACTGGGGTTGAATTCTGAAGCTCTTATGCATCTTACTTTAAAATTACCAAAATAGTCATTCATGACCACATAAAAATGATCTCCTATGCTTTGAATATAATCATTAATTTGATAGATGATAGGTTTGTCTGCTTTCCAAACCATTTCATTGATTGTAGGAAAGAGGTTCTGAAAATAGAAGAAAATACATACCAAAAGTGGTTTGAAATTAAATGTATTGGAATTTTCTTTACTAATAGTATTCATATTGTCATCCAGTTTCTTTAGAAATACCTCACATAAGTCTATCTTCATATCCTTCTTAACAATCTTATATGAAATATCAACTGCTCCACAAAGTACAGTATCTACCCAAGATGAATAAAAGATTTGGTAAGATATTATATTGCATGTGAATCTTAACTCAAGGTCATAAATAGTGGATAATTTCAAACCTCTACCATACCATTTTTCTTGTGTAAGCTCACATAGCTTATTCTTGTCAGTTTTCTTATATGCCCTTAGTCTATCACTGATCAAAAATCCTATGACTATGTGCAATACATCCTTGGTGATCTTAACTGTTACATCGAGCCACATGAACTGATCATGTACTCAGATAAGTACCATCCACATCCATTCATGCTTGAAAACTATCAGCACATACATATCATGGACCAAACCCTTGGTTTCCAAATGTGTGTGCTCATCTTTTAATTTTCCATTAACACACAGATTTGTGTATGATGTGTTGATTTGAGCATCGCATATGTCTTGAATTTTACAATGAATGAAGGCACAAATATCTGCAATGATTATAACCCTCGGTGGAATCGATGACAGGGCTCCAAACTTATATGTTTTCACAGAAATGGAAGGAGGCAACTTGTATTTAGGATTGATAGGGTCAATCTTCTCAACAATGACTAGTTTTTGAACTTTTAGTTCCATTTTGATCTCATAAATAATCTTCAAACAGGTAGGGTTTCACTTAAATAGAAATTAGAATTCATGAACATAGCTTGATAAACACTAGAAATACCTTGAATATGCTTAATACTATTTGGAATGCTCAAATGATTGCTTGTATTCATTCAATGATATCTTCTCTATCAAATGCTTCAAATGCTCGTGAAAGTGTAAGGTAAAAATGAAATAGCATGACCACTATTTATGGTTTTTCCTAGGTTAGGGCTTCCAATGGATATATTATTTGCATTAAATGCTCCTTACCAAATCCATTTCACCGATAATCAAGATATGCTTCCTTTCACTAAATGGAACAAATTAACTCATACACTTTACTAATCAACATATGAAATGTCAACTTTATAATTTATATCAAAATACATCTTTAGTATGCTAATATGGATCTTTACACTAATTCTAGGAACTGATTTAAGATAGAATTTAGGTTATCATCTCCTACACATACCTTTGAATGATTAAGTGAATATAGGTGGACCCAATCTAGATGATGTAGTGCCATCAGTTGTTCCAAGTTTAGTTCCATCATCTTGAGATTTCCTTCTCCAAGTCTTGTTCATTTGATCTCTTATTTCATCAATATTAACTTGAGCCTTTTCACTCAGTTGTTCCTCAGTTGGGTCTTTACCTCGGTACTTGTAGTCTTTGGCTAGGTGACCAACCTTGTGATAGTAGAAACAAACCATTCTAGATTTTCTCCATGGCCTTCTATTATTATTCATACCATGCAACCTAAAGTAGTTTGCAACAATGTGACCAAATCTTCCACATGTAGTACAAGTGATTCTTGTATTATAGTCCCATGGTATAGTTGTTCTTTGTTGGTTGTTTGCAGTAATCTATTGGTTAGGGACCCATTTCTCATTCCTTCTTTGTGACCTACATTCTTCATATTTGTGACCATATCTACTACAATTGTTACAGCAGCCCTTGCAACTTGGCTTTCTTGGATTGTTAGAAGTTCTTGATCTACATTCAAATGCCTTGTGACCAAATTTATTACAATTGTAACAATGACCATTACACTTAGGTGTACTCAGTGGATTACCTATTTTTCTCCCACAGACATTAGTTATGTATCATGGTTTCTCACAATGATAGAACGTAGGCTTCTTTGTCTTTGGTGGGGTAGCAGCATTATCTTGGTTGGATGCTTCTTTGGAGGACTCACCCTTCTTAGTAGTGTTATTTGTGTTGTATCCAAGTCCAGTCTAGTATCTCTCAATTGTCTCTAACCTCTTAGATGTTCATCCTGTTGGAGCTTTTCCTTGCAGGAACAAACTTGAATCAATGTATGGGCTTGATTCTCAAAATAGGCACTCAAGTTTAACAATAAAATAGTCCAATTGATGAGGATTGAAAGGAATCCTCCTTCTTCTTTGAGCTCCACATCACTCAAGTGGGTATTTCCTTATCTGCACACTCAAGACACCTCATGATAAACAATAGGCCTACAGATAGATTTTGTGGAATAGTCTTCAAACCCTTTTGGGTATCCTGTACCCCAATGAAAACAATTCTTATGCAATAAGTCTATTTGCATAGAATGAGTCTGAGGACTAGAGAGGACCTCCTACTACCACCACCAACATGAAAGGGAAAGGTATTTGATTTGAATGATTTATGTTGGGTTGAAAGGACCCCTGAGATACCCTAAGTCTCTCATAGACCAGTGCCTTATCCAATGGGCCACAGAGTCAAATACCCTATTGCAATAGATAGCTATGAAACAAGAAAGCAATAAATTCAATGTGTTCATGCTTAACATCAATCACACACCATGACCAAACCTCACTTTAACAACCCACCTGTGTATTCAAGTATGTTATCACCCATCCAAAGGTTTTTAACCCTCCCCTTAGAAGAGACCTATAAATAGATAATACATTAACCAGCATCCACTAGAAGACAAGCATGACATATCTTTGACACCTCATCTCATACATACATGAAAACTAATCCTAAACTAGTTATCTCTACGAAGACAACTCCACTTGCAAACACATAGGAAATGCAAATAGAAAAATCAAACACCCTTGATGTATGATTAATGAATTTAGAATTCAAATGGAGATAGCTTGGTAATAGTAAGAATAAATTGAGTCCTCATACATAAGACAAATCAATTACAATATGCATTATATTCTCTAAACCAACAATGGAAGAAAGAACACCCTATATGTAGAGAAGAAGGAAGAAATCTACAAGAAAAGGACCCTTCATGGAACCAGAATAATGGACCTCCAAAATTGTGGAACCCTTACAAAATAAAAAATACAACCACTTATACCACTAGCTGCCTTGGAATCCCAAAAGAATTTAGGATGCAACAAGCTTCAGACAGCTAGCGTTAGGGCTTCCACCCACCAAACAAACTAGGAACAGTCAAAAATTTATTACAGGGGATGAAAACCAATTGGCCATGCCTAAGAAAGATTTGCACTTATAATAGATCTCTGGGAAAGTACTGCAAATCATGGAATTTTGAATTTGTCAACCTATTCAGCCACCTGCAACATGCCTCGAGCACAAAGAACATAGTACAGACCCCTGCAAATGATCACTTAACACCCTAGACCACACTGCAACAGTCAGCAAAACCAATTCTACCAGATCTGACCGCTTGATCAATAAATTTCAGTCCTTTCTGTCATTGGAAACCCTCAAAAAATTCAAATTTGAATTTCAACGGTCACTTCATGGCGCCAGCAGCAAATCAGCGGTCAATATTCAAACTGAGATCAACTTTATATCATGACCATTTGATGCTTTTATTTTGTGAGCTCTTCATGACTTAACCATACAGGAATCCTGGTTACATTTGGCAACTACGCGACAAAAGCTTTTCCATTCACTGAATAGAAACCTTAACCCATCATTAACTCAGTGACTCAGCGAATCAAATAAAATAATCAACCCTGGCCATACTTGGTGAACTAGTGACCGAAAGCCTTTGCCTATTTGTAGAATGTTTCATCTCACCACTAGTTTACTTAGAGAATGCGTGAACATAGTGTTCATTGAACCCCTAAATCTTTTAGAGCATCACCACTTTATTGCGCAAACAAGCGGACAAGAGGAAAATTGTCAGAGCCACCGAAGACCCTTATCAGAACTGCTAAGCCTTTAGAACCCCACATGGGCCCACTTGTGCCACCTGTCAACATGTTATTCATTGAAACCACCTAGTCACCACTAACACAAGATGCACAAATAGTTCCGCATCACTCAAAAATCAGATTCCAAATCAATGGCTAGGCTCATGCCCTCATGAGCTTAAAATATTCTATCAGATTATACACCCACCATTGATCTCTTCCCTCTACTACCTGAAGAATCTTGCCCCACTGACACGTATCCACATCATTATATAGCTCAGCCAATCAAAAACTGACACCTCAACAATGAATCATCATGTGGTCCCACTATCCTCCGCTAACTCTTAACCTTCTATCCATTTGGCGAACACGCGACTACAAGAAATTCTAAGTCACAAGATATTTTATTTAACCACGGTCTGATCAAACGATTCAATGAACAAAACATTTCACTAAATCACTTAGTTCTTTCTTAACCCCCAGTTATACTCTATGAATGCACACAGCTCCTTTATTCAGTTCACTGAATCATTTGATAACCCTGGGCCTGCCAAAAAATTCCATCTCAGAGCCCTCTGACATTATGTCCACTTGGATCATCTTTCAGCCAATAGAAATCAAACATGTCAGCTCCAATTGTCAGAGGACCCACCTTCTTTTGTCACCTCTAAAAAAGGTAAAATTGATGGTTGTCTTAAAATCTCATGCATCTGACACATCCCTTGCGAAGATACGCCCATCGTCGATTCTCTGCAAATGTCAGAGCCCTCTGACACATTGGCAACCTAGGACCCACTAACAACCACCAGTTCATCATTATGTGGACCAATGAAGAGCTACCAAAGTATCTTGCGTGGCAAAGGACCCACAAATAAATACACCGAAAGATCGGGTGGCTGTCACATGATCTCATGGCTCTGACACAACCCATGAGATCATGCACCAGCCATTGATTTGAAAGACTACAAAATGCTAGGCCCATAGACCATGTGAACACGCGACCAAAGAGGAAAGACAAACTATTCACCAGGTCACTTAATATTAACTGGTAACCACTAGACATTAGGAGATTACGCAAACACATGTTCACTAGTTCGCTGAAAGATAAGGCTAACTTCTAGGAAACCTGGAGAACTAGCGACAAGCAAGTAATTGCCAGTTCACCGAATAAAAAGATATGACTGCCAAGCATCATGCGAATAAGTGACTAGCTAAGAAAGAAATTTGCACATGCATTTTAGATCACTTAAGTGGCCCGAAAAGGTAATGAAAAATTAGAAAAGGGCCAAGGAAAACTTAGGGTTTTTTGAACACAACAGCTAGAAATATGAATATTTGCCTAGGGTTTCAAGGCAGAGACATGAAAAACATTACAGAGGCTAGAGAAAAAGACATATAGCCATGAAATTTTTTGCAAGGATAGACCATTTTCTGAGGATTTTTTCTATTACAAAAAAATGGGCTAACACATCCAATATCTTTACTGCTTCTTCATTTCTTTTCAAGAATTCATCAGCATCTTTCTCATATTTTAGATCATTCTTCAGATGTTCATTCTCAGATCTTAGTTCAACAATCTCTCCAACTTTCCTTGCAACATCCTGATTTGCACTTACTAGTTGGACTGTCAAGTTGTAGTGAATTTATGTAAACCTCCATATTTCCCCATCTTTCTCATTTAGCCTTGTATTCAATTTTCTTCTCTCATCTTTAGCTAGTCTTTTTTCATCTTCAGATTTTTCTTTTTGTTCTATAATTTCACACATCCTTACTGGTTGAGTTTCTTGTTCTCTTTTTTGTGCTTTCACCTGATCAGCTAGATTTTTGTTCTTTTCAGATAGTTCTGATATTATAGCATCAGATTCATCAAACATACTTCCCTGTAATTGTTCTTCAAGTTCTTCAATGTAGTCTTGAGTTTCTTTTAGTTTATGTGCTAGCTCCTTTCACTTGTTGATTGAATGGATCAGTTTCTTCCGTAATTCATCAATCTTCTCTTTGGTCATTCTCACTTATATTTCCATTTTATCAATCACACTTTCATGGAATACCTATAACTCTCCATTGCTCTAGATATTTAGTCTCAAGTGGTTAGAATTCTTAATAAGAGACTAAGCTCCAATACCAATTGTTGGATTATATATGGAAAGGTGAGTACTAAGAGGTGAGGGGTGAATCAATACTGTAAAAAAATTAAACTATTTGAACTTTCTTCCTTGACCATTTACTGATTCCATAATTTATGCATGCATCACATAAAACATATAAATCATAACACATAACACATTCATTGTGGTATCACTGAAATCCTTGTCAGAGGATTAAAACTGCAGTGGGGATGACACCCACAAAACTTCACTACTGCAGTAAAAAGTTTACTCGGTTAGAGATACATTGTTAGCTATTTCTGATAGCTTACCCTATTAAGAGTATTAACCTGGTTAAGAGTCTTAAGACCTGTTAAGTCTACCTTGCTAAAGGATTTTACAATTCTAATCTAAGAACTATACCTAGTTAAAGGATTTACAATATAATATCTATTAGGATTTTCTTGGTTAAGAGACTTTACAAATTTGATTTCTCTTTAATCAGTAACACAAACTTGTATGTTAAACTTGCATCAATCATATTCATATTAGACTCTTTATGCTCACTAACTTATTACCTCATACTATGTACCTCTCACAATAACAATTCAGTACTCGGTAGATTCAATTTTGAATCACAATTACTCTTTGTTATTTATTGCTCTACTACTCAGTGGCTTCTCTTCTCATCACCTTCTATCTGCAATATCTTCTTCGCACATGCAATATACTCCTCACATGCATACTTATCTTCACACTTTGATCCATTGATATACACTTCTAGAAGTGGTGCTAGATGTTCTAGAATCATCTCTTCAAGTGGTGCAACCATTGGTTACTCCTCAACTGCATATAACATACTTAATTATCATTCATAGATCTCACCTTATAATCATGAATAATCATCATGTTTAAATCTCCAATTCTCTATTGTACAATCTCCTCAAGATTTCTTATCCATTTTTTGTTTGGTGTCTAGATTCAATGTATCTAAATATTCTCCTTGTGTCAGCCTGCTATTCTTGGTAACACATTTTCCTCTTGCTCATTAACTGTCTTATCTTCTCAGTTCGGTTGATGATGAAGCTCGGTATAAATCAGTGCTCATTTTTTCCTTTCTCATTGTCTAAACTTCATTTTCCTTTACAAAAATTACATGTTCCCTTATTTCCTTTTATCGAATAGCTTATGTGCTTTACCGACTAGACTTTCCTTCTTTACCAAATGACTTTGACAATCAATGTGACTTAATCATAACTAATGATGAAAAAATAACTCTTAGGAGTATCAAACTTTATGGATGGATGTTAGTATCTTTTATATCCCTAAAGATTGGTTTGTATATGTGTACCCCATGGGTGGATGTTAGAATCTTTCATATCTATGAGGATGGTTTTGTATATGTGCACCTTCATGGATGGATGTTAGTATCCATAATATCTATTAGGATGGTTTTGTATAAGTACATAAAAGAATGTGAAAAATAATGTACAAAGGAGGTTGCATGTATGTCCTCTCCTTATGATGGCTACATAGTAGTCATCATAAGGAAGAGCATAAAGGATACCTACTTCCATCAACAAGAAAATATCCTTAAATTAACAAATGTATGACATAAGGTTAGCTAAGAGAATTAACTCTTATGGGATAAGAAAATAGATAATTATGAAAGTATATTCTTCTTATGAGAAGAGAACCTTGAAAGTAAGAGATCTTGTCAACAAGACATCTACCTTCAAGAGGAGTTTCTTGAATAGAGATAACATCTTCAAGAGAAAGAGAGGTGAGGAGAAGAAGAATGCCCCTATTTAGCCCCCTATTTCAAAGTGAAATAGGGATTCTTAATGAAGCATGGAATAATTTAAATACATAGTAAGGTGATGCATGAGCATCTTAGGTTTATGGTAGTCATGGATCATCCAAAAATATGTTAGAGCTCATTTGGATACTTGGTAGCTTATTTTGTTTTCTCAGTAAATTGTTTTGGGTTCTCAATGAAGTATTTTTGTCTGTCACTAGTGAGCTTAGTTACAATTTTGTTGTTTCCTTTACCGAGTTGGTTCGGTGTTTCTCAGTTCCCAAGTTTACTAACTAGTGGAATTTAATTATTTGATGTTGGCTGACATGTAAAGTTAATTTTGGTTGTGGTATCAATGTTGGGATCTCTCATTGAAAAACATGTGGACCTTGTTGATCCTAAGTTTTCCATGTCATGTCATGGTTCTGGTTTTTGAAATTTTTCCTTGAAGGTATCCATTTGTGTTTAAAATCCTTCCCGCCTTTGAGACTTGAGCGCATGTCTTTCCACTTAGTCACTAACTTTCCATCCCTATAAAATCTCAGTCATAAGCTCATAGTCTCTTTTATAATGTCAAGTTAACTATCATGAGTGGGTGATCGTTCAAGTTATCTTTTATCTCTAGCTCACAGGTGGGTTATAAGTTTAAGTGTTAACCACAATGACCCCATGAGTGCTTAAGTCCAAGCCTTTGTCACTAGGTCATGCATTGTATTTTTAAATTTTCACTAACCACAGTGACCTAGTGAAGGTTTATGTTTTTCCTTTAGTGGCCAGCTCGCTAAACCTTTTGGTGGTTAGTGAAATCCTGGGTGATCTAGTGAGTATGAATCTTTTATGTCAATCGCTAACTCAGTTTCTTTTGATAACTTAAGTGTTTTCTTTGTGAGTTAACGAGGTTGTGCCAAGTGTCCATTTTGTAGCATAATGAAAGGATTAAATCAATGGTAATCATTAACTTATGAAGCATCAAGGATTATTCTCTGGTCTCCCTGTGAGTAAATGCCACCTAGCAGATGGTGGACCCTATTCGAAGGTAAAGCTAAATTTTAAAAATTTGTTAGATCAAAGTTAATCTGATGGCAAGCATAATTCCTTAATGGAATGATCCAAGAAATTTATTCATTATGGGATCATGCCTGAGTGACACATGGAAGCTATTTATGCAAGGATGATTGATTTGATTGTCAGCTCACGAAGTCATTGGGTAGTTAGAGGAAACTTCAGTGAGACTATGACTAAAGAAATGTGCTAGAGGAAATGGTTTGGTCACCAACTCATGGGAGTTCTAATCTCTAATAAAAAATGTTGGCAAGTTGGCGAAGAAGGTTAGACGTTAGTTGATTTCCATTTGGTTGCCAAATCACGGAGGTCTTTGGTAGTTAGTAAGAAGTGTTTGTGATCTGGTGAGTATACATTTTGGGGCCTAATCATGAACTCGTTATGGTCTATGAAGTTTGTTAAAAAGTGTTAGTGATTTGGAAAGATATCTGCATAAAGTGAGGAAAAGTGAATTGTTTCAATGAATCATTGATTGACACCTGGAGCTATCTGTTGAAATGCACGGTTATGGTTCGAAATTGTGACAGTAAATAAGAAGTTATTATAGTATATAAACTTGGTAAGAATTTATGAAGTAGAGATCCTTAATAAGATTGCATGATGATGATGATGATGACAATTCACTGAGGTGACAGCATGAAAATGGCTCAAGAAGCTATAAAATAATGCATACTATTGATTACCAAGTACCTTTCCCTTTGAGCTTTTTCAGATTTTGTGTGTGCCAATATTTGATTGCAGAGCTAGTATTGAAGTTTTTCTCATTTGCAGGTTTCAGAAATGATTGAAGGATGATTCAATCAACTATTGGATTGCTTACCAATAAGAGAAAGGTATCATACTTTATGGTGAATTCATCAAGATTCTCCTAGGGTGCTTAAATTCAAATGCTACTAATGAATACTAGTGTCATGATGCATGGGGCTAGTGTAAAAAAGTAGACACTCCTAGCATGAATAGAGCTTATCTTTTCCACTTCTTCTATGAAAATAGAGTTAAGAAGGTCCCTATTTCAAATCCATGGGAGCTAGGTTTAGGAAAGTTGATATGCCCAAATGTGCACATGGACGTGGACTTGCTGAGAGAATTTTCCAGGAATTATGATGTTGTCACAAGAGTAATAAGGAAGAGGGACATGTCTAAATTGGTAAGGATTGATCGAGCTAGCATCATGGAAGCATTCAACATTACTAGTGGAATGTGCACTAAGATTGAGCTTGATAAAGAGAAGGAATACTTTGAAAAGTTCCATAAATTCATAAAGAAGACTGTTATGCCAAAGTTCATTCCAAGGGCTAATGGAAGAAGGCTAATCATACCAAAGGAACTGATGCCATCCTATGACCTCACCAAGTTTCACCATTTCTTCCAGTGCACCGTATACAGTTATTGCAAGGTGTTGGGGACTGAATCTGATAGGACAGTCATTTTAGACCTACTCCAAATGTCTATGGACATTTAAAATCCACATGTCAACAAGGAATATGATTGTGTTAGGTTGATAGTCAATGACCTTCATGAGGGTTTGAAGAAAATTATTATTATTGTTGAGAAACCTTCAGAGATTAGGTTCAAGCATTACTCTTTTTTGTTGCACCTAATCCTCTTCTACAACTTCAAGGATATGGATGATGAGATCAAACTCTTCAGGTATGAATTTGATTGTCTGTAAACTATGCAAAGATGGACCCAGGTTTGGGATAGTTTCTTCTGCCTGTCAAATTTTGATTGTTTTCAAAATTGGATAGTGCAAGCTTTGTATACCATGCTATGTATGCCAACTGAGAGACTAATAGGGGTAGTAAGAAGAGTCCTCAAATCCATGTAGTTCTTAGATAAATTCCCTTTCATGCACAATTGGGGGGACTTATTTTATTTTGATAATGTTACCATAATCAGGGTTTCTTGGTATCCTCATCCACCCCATATTTTACCAAGAATAGTGCCACCAATAATTTCTTGGTTAGAATTCATATGGAAACTAACTTTAGCTAAAAAATACCTCTTATAGAGGCATAAGAAAGGAACTTTCATTCCTAGGTTATGGGGTGTCCATAATTTTACTATAGGAAAGAAGGCCCTTGATCAGATTAATGAGTTCTTCAGATATTTTAGGATGCCTTGTGCTATAGCCAGGTTTTGTGACTCAAAAGGTTTCATCAAGAAGGCATGCAAGGAGAAGATACCTTTCTTCCAAAAGGTAAAAGACCATGAGCTTATGGTGTATGAGGATTTAATTAGGAAAATCATCAATGTAGATGAGATTACAAAAAGGGCCCAGAAGTGGCAGGATCTGATAAGGATAGAGAATGAGTTAAAAGAGATGGACAGTTTCTTTTATAGTTTTTCCCTGATATCCCATACTTGGACCAATTTGATAGCATGATCAATGCTTATGAGAAATTGATGGCTCAGATGCCAAAACAAGTTGTCCTGCAAGAAGTTACAATAGACATTGAGTTTGATGAAGAGGTTGATAGCAAGAAGGAGGAAGGGTCAGCTTCTCATGACACAATAGAAGATATAGAGCAAATAAGGGTTGAGAAGAAAATATTGAAGAGTAGGGATACTACTTTAGTTCTAGGGCATGGCCCATATTTTGAGAGCATTAGGAAGAAGTTGTAAAATGATCCTTTTGAGGAAGATAAAATATCATAAATAGAGCTATCAGTGGCCTTAAGACTAGATGAACAGGTTCTAGAAGCCTAAGAATTCATGAAGGATGACTAGTTCATCAAGACCCAAAAATTCAAGAGCGTAGTATACAAGCTTAAACAGAAGGACCTTGGGTATACTCTCAACTTTGAAGGTGATGAAGAGGAAAATAAAAAGAAAATTGGAAAGGATCTCTAGAGTATGATCTAGAGTTAGAACAAATTTTTGAGGATCCAGACAAGGAGCTAGTGAAGAGAAGTGATATGTTGTTAGTACCTGATTGGGGCTTACAATCAGATTTTGTGATAGATTAGATCAGAAATCAGCAAGATCCTCTATTCAGAACTAAAGTAGAGATTGGAGATATCATGAGAGGATTGGGCTTTGATCCTAGATCAAATACTTTTGCACTGTGGTAGTTGGCTCCTTTTTTCCAAAAACCTCATGTTGTCAATATTCAGCAGGACAGGAGAGATGATAGAATTATCTGGAATTTGGATAATACAGGGGATATTAAAGTTGCCTCTTCTTTGCAAAAAACTTAAGGAACCTAACATGGTGATGGTCTGGTGCAAATTGAAAAAAGGAGTGACCCCTTTTCTGGAAAAGCTACATGGCGTTGATAAGGTGGTGACTAGAAAATTTGTTGAAGGATGGAGAAACAATACTGTCACCATTGAAGGGAGGAAGTTAGAGATTACTGTGGAGCTTATTGCTCATGTTACAGGGATTCCCAATGATGGTCAGAACTTTTATAGGGACTGAAAGGTTTTAGAGAGTGCGGCTAAGAAATTCTTGAAATCTGTGAAAGAGAAGGCCGCCTTTTCGGAAGGCAAGGTTAATGGCTACATGGAAACTGTCATGATCAAGGAGATTTGGTGCCATGTTCTACAGGCTATTATGGAGTACTTTACCCTTGATGGTCACTTCACTTGTGCACATTCCCATAACTTCATGTTCCTTAACCACTTCAGGTACAAGGACACCATTAACATTCCTTTCTATCTGTACTCCTATCTAGTTAAAAGCATAAATGAGCATAAGGGGTCTGCTAAAAAGTTTTTCAAGCATAAGGGTTTGATTTTGTTAATTTATGAGCATATGAAGAAAACCATTCCTACCCCTAGCTCTACTCCTTCTTCTAGTAAGATTAAATTGAGCCCTAACCCTAAGGTTGGGTTGGCCAAGCAGAAGGCAAAGGATAATTTGGGTAGTAGCTTGAAGAAAATTTGTTCGGATGCTACTGAGGAGGGGGTTTACTCTAAGAACTCAGAAATAGAGGATTCTAAGGATGGGGACTCTAACATTTCCCAGGATAATAAAAGCCCTAGCAAGGGTGAGGAAGAGACTGATGATTCTGAGGCTTTTTCTGAGCAAAACGAGAGCAAGGAGGAAACTAACAGTGAGAACTTGGATGAGGATAACAAAGAGGAAACTAGGGAGGGGGATCAGATGAATAATGATGCTAATATGCAAAGCATGGTTGATTCTCAGAGACCGAGAGATGAGACTGAACATCTGTGCAACAAGGAGAAGGATACTACCACTGGCAATGATGATAATGTCATTGCTGAAGCTGAGGACCTTGATAATAAAACCAAGAAGACTACAGCTAAGGAGAAAGGTAAAGATCTAGGTGAGGCTATTTCTAAAGGCACAAGGAGCATAATTCTTACAACCTTGAAGACCTAGTTAACAAAGCCATCCGGTACATGGAGAATCAGAAGAATGATTGGGACTTCAATAAAGAGGAGGTTCCCATTCTGAGTGATTATGTTGAAGGTATGAGGCATGACATGCCTATATCTCAAGACTCAAAGGACAATAATCAGGAGGGTAGCAAGGAGTCTAGTGAGTGTAAGGCTAGAGATTCCACCATCAAGCTCATTTTTGAAGACTTCAATGACAAAGTAGAGGTGACTATTGGTGTTTTGCAGACTACCAAAGCCAAGGCCCTGTATTCTTTCAAATTCATTAAGTGGTGTTTTCATGAAATTAAGAGGCTCCATTTAAAATGTAGAAAGCTTGAAGCTAACAATGACATCCTCTAAGAGAAGGTGGATTCTCTTCTCAAAGAGAGGGCTTCCAACTCCCCTGTTGACCTGATGGAAAGAGTGGATAAAATTGGCAATACTCTTATCAACATTCTCCAACACAGTAAGGATAGTATGAAGGCGTCTAGTACTAACCTTAAAGCTCTGGTTAATTTACTAGATAATGCTTCTAAGGATGATACTGAGGGTAAGAATGTTCATCTTCTAGACAATGGTGGCCCCAGTTCTCAGACTCATGGAAAGAAGAATTCTCCTAAGATCAAGAATAATCTAGATGAACTGAAAAGTGTTATTGGCAAGATGGATAACATCCAGGCTAAGATGGAGAAAACACTGGATGATAAAGCTAGGATTCTGGATAAGGATGCTTAACCTGGTGCTCCTACTAGTGTTTTTGTTGTCTCTGCTATCTTTTTGGCTGGTCTTTTGCTGTTTTGCTAGCTTTGTAGCCCCTAGTTTGGGCAATTCGTTGTTGTTGGTCTTTTTTGTTATATATGCCTTATATTTATGATCTATTGAAACTTAAGTTGTAAAGGGTTTCAAGTCCCTTCAAAACCTATTTTTCCAATAATCAGAACAAATGTCATTCCAAAATCTAGCTAAAATGGAGAAGATTTATAAAAGGTACACAAAGACCTATCATCAGCTAACTGCAGTAGCTAAGAAGTATGAAGAAGTAATTGTGAAATGTTCTCATACTTAGGAGCAATTAGATGTGACAAAGGACAGGATCAAATAACTAAGTAGCTATCACTACATGTGAGAATTCAATGCAAATAGATGTGCCACAGGGGAAGGAGGCATCAAATGACAAGAAAAATGAGGTTGCACTTACTGCATTGATGGATATTTTACATCATAGGCTGCAAGTAGATAAGGAAAAGGTTTATGCTATGCATAATTCACACAAAACTTTGTAGAGATTGGAAAAGGAGGTCATTGATGGACTGGCTACTTTAGAGCCACTCTTCACTATTTAGACAGGCAGGGCAACCCTCTTTGGGAGGTTAGAAGTAGTACAATAGTATAGGCATGATTTTCCTGAGACTACATAGGCCTAGTTTTCCTAAGACTATTACTCATACCAGGGAAATGATTGATGCAATGAATGCAACCCTGTCATTCTTCAAAGGAAAAGAAAATTTGATAAAAGTGAAACTAGGCATGTTTTTTTGTGACTATAGACCTTTTTTTCCCCCTATTTTTAATGATGACTCAAGCTTAAAGAAAATAAGTGTTTGCAGTGATCCCTACAAGTGAAAAATCAATGCAAATAGATGTTCCACAGGGGCATGAGGCATCACATGACAATAAAAATGAGGTTGCACTTACTGCATTGATAGACATTTTGCATCATAGGCTACAAGTAATTAAGGCAAAGGTTGATGTTGAGCATAATTCACACATCGCTTTCCAGAGATTGGAAAAGGAGGTCATTGATGCACTAGCTACTTTAGATCCACTCTTCACTATTTGGTCAAGCAGGGAAACCCTATTTGAGAAGTTAGACACAATACAATAGTTATAGGCTTGATTTTCCTGAGATTGTCACTAATACTAGGGAAATCATTGATACAATGAATGCATCCCTGTCATTCTTCAAAGGAAAAGAAAATTTGATAAAAGTGAAACTAGGCATGTTTGTTTCTAACTTCAGACCTTTTGTGCCCCCTATTTTTAATGATGACTCAAGCTTCAAGGAAACAAGTCTTTGGAGTGGGGATTTTGATGCCAGGATGAAAAAGAGAGTCCTTTTTGGCTGTAGATGATACCTTGGACATGGTGGCTTTCAACAATGTACTTGATTCCATGTCCAAGGTTGAGATGGGATTTTTCAAGTACATAGCACATGCCAAGGCCATAGTAGACTCCAAGTGGGACAAGGTAGTCAAAAAATTGAATGAGATCAAATCCTTTGATTGGCCTTCAGATGAAGAGGTTGAAAAGTTGGCCACCAGCTTGAAGAAAAAGAAAATAAAACCAGTTGTTGATGACCCACCGTCAGAGGCAAAAGAGTGAGGGACAAATTGTGCCTGATCATTGAGAATAGGGAGGATGGTTATCTAAAAGTGGCTAAGGCCATCCAGTACAATAATTTGAAGCTATCTTGAATATTCCGAGACAAAGATGTCATGATGCTGACATACGAGGTTACTGTAGGCTTGGTCAGACGTAGTGGTTCTGGCATACTTTTTTGTGAAAATGATGTTTCCTCTTGCAACCATTTTATGTCCTATCCTATCCATCTATAGCTTGTTGCATCCTAATTCATGATAGGATTCCAATATGTCTAGTGATATATATTTCAAGTTATAACTATTGTAAAGGACTTTTTGATTTTCTGGAGAAAAAACGGAATGCAATTCTAGTCCAAGACCTTTCGTTATTTTATGAGTATAGTTTGTTCTTCTTTAATGTACTAAAGCTAGATATATTAATGAGAATATAGTTTTAAACCTCTTTTTCAATGATTTATTTTCTTTGTATGCTTCTTTCATTTCTTATGAATTGGGACAGTAAGGCATTTATGATTCATGAATTTATAAGGTAGATTATGAAATAATTTCAAGTTTCTTTCAAGGAAAGTGTAAGTCCTGAAGATTATTTATGAGGGTTTAGGGAGCGTTTACAAATTTGATGATCTTGTAATGAACTATTGAGAGTTCTTTGTAAGGCATGGAGGTCTTTCATGGGTTTGAAATGTTTTCAGTAATATGTTTTAGGGGATGTACATATGTTTAAACTCTATGCCCTTGGATTTTAGCACTAGTCATCTTCCAAAGTTGCATGAAAATATTTAAAATAATTCAAATCTTTTATTTACAAGTATTGTTCAATGAATATTTAAATTTGTGTTAAGAAGACACATATCCACTGTATGGTTTACTAAAAAATGGTAAATCAAGAAGGTACACCTGCCAGAGTTTGAGGAGCTCAAAGTGAAGGGGGATCTTTATCCTCATTAAGTTAGATCTTTTCTTGATAGATTCAGAGCTAGGTTTAGAGGGTCATAGACATTATTTTTCATATATTAATCTTCAAGAAATAGCTCCAGTAAACCTAAATCTAGGTCATTACTTCCTCCAATGTTGTACCTAAGGATCTTTAGAGCTGACTTGTTTAGTGGCCTCTTGTATAAATAAGTAGAGATGTTCTAGGATTAGGGAGGCAGTTTTAGAAGATAGAATCAATTTTTGGATCCTCGCATGTATGAGGATTGTTCGGTAATTGAAATTAGTTGTATTGGTCATAACCAAGAAGGCCTTATAGTCCAACATGTATGAAGTTTGAATGAGTTAATAAAATATATTTTCATCCCTTCTCTCCCTCTCTTTGTTGTTTCTTTCAAGTTGTTTACCTACAAGTAGGATTGGTTTTGGGAGTTCCTTAGGACCCATTATCCCTCCTCCCTTGCGTCAAGTAGTATTAGTGAGGAGGTTAGATCTGGAGGTTCCTTATTATAATCCCTATTTGGTAATATTTTTGTGGGGTGGAAAATTTTGATCTGACCTACAACTACATAGGGTTTCAAGATGGTTCGAGGGAGGTGAGATGAATAGCCAGACTTAGCTGATATGCTAAGACAAATTGATTCTAGATTAGAAGCTATTGAGACAACCCAACACTAAGGAATACATCTTGAGGATGTTAGTGATGATGAAGCTAAGGCAATGTAGGAAGAAGCTGCACCTACACCTATAATGGATCAAGGGGAAGAAATATTCCTAAAGGCATTGAAGATTTTGAAATCTACACCATAATTTGACACTCCTAAGTATAGTGGGAGACTGGATTTAGATGAGTTGATAGAATGGATAACCGAGATGGAGAAATACTTTGAATATGAGAATATATCAGAGGAGAAGAAGGAGAAATTGCAAGCACAAAGCCGAAAGTTCATGCATCCTTGTGGTGGGAGCATTTACAATTATATAGAAAGAAGAAAGGTAAAGACAAAATTAAGGTATGGAATAAGATAGTGAACAAATTGAAAGGAAATTTTCTACCTTGTGACTATTAGATTAACCTAGTTAGGAGAATGTAAGGTGTGAAGAAGAATGATAGTTCAATGAAAGATTACACTGAGGAATTTTACAGAGTGGATATCAGATCTAGACATACTAAATATGAGGTGGAAATAATTGCAAGATATTTGAATGGGCTAAGGACTTCTATTCAAGAAGAAATTAGTTTGGTGAAAATGGAGAGTATTGATGAGGCTTATTAGTTGTCCCTAAAAGCTAAGGATCAATTGAACAAGAGGCATGAGCAAAGACAAAGAGGAAGAGGTGGTAGATTCCTCAGAGGAAGAGGTGGATCCTATGGTGAAATTAGTAGATCTAATCAGGAAAAAAAATTAGGACAAAGGCAAGAATGAGTGGAAAAGTGAAAGTTCTTTTTGAGGAAGAGGTAGCTACTCCCAAGGTAGCTATGGTAGAGGAGGATTTCATGGAACTTGTTACAATTGTGGTGAAGAAGGAAATAGATCATTTGAGTGTACACATGCAAGTAAGAAGGTCAGTAGAAGTAGAAATGCTTTCGTATAGGAAGGTTCACCAAATAAGCCTAAGAAGGAAGGAAGCTTGAAGGTCAAGAGAGCATTGTAGAGTGAAAAGACCAAGGAAGATCTGGTAAGAAAATTTTTAATCAAAACCAAATGTAGAGTTGCAAATAAAGTTTGGAAAGTAATCATTGATAGTGGAAGCTCAGAGAATATGACATCCAAAGAAATGTTTACAAAGTTGAAGTTGGAAAGATTGAAACATCCAAAGCCCTATCAGATTTCATGAATCAAGGATGAGCATACACTCATGGTAAGTGAACAATGTTTTGTGAATCTGAAAATTGGAAAGTATTACGATAAGTTGTTGTGTGATATTATGCCTATGGATTATTGTCATATTTTTTTGGGTAGACCTTGGAAATTTGATAGACATTTTATACATGATGGAAGATTGAATAAATATTCTATTTGGGCTGATAGAAAAAGAAAAATATTGTTACCTTTGGTTGAAGAATATGTTGGTGAGATATGTAAATCTGTGAAAGTTTTTTTAATGGAAGGCAAATAGTTTGTTAAGGATTTGAAGAAAAATTATGTATGTTATGCTTTGATTCCTAACAAATCGAGTGACAAAATAGAAGATAAAGTGTCGATAGAGGTTGATAATTTTCTCACTGATTACAAAGAGATTATTTTTGATAATGTACCTGATGGTTTTCCACCAAAGAGAAGTATAATTCATTGTATGTATCTGATTCCTGGAGCTAGTTTACCGAATAAAGCACCACACCAACTGACACAAACCAAGAATGAGGAACTTGACCAACAAGTTAATGAGTTGTTACAAAAAGGTTTGATAAAAGAAAGTTTGATTCCATGCGTAGTACTATTTGTATTGGCACCTAAGAAGAATGGAGCATGGCGAATGTGTACTAATTATAGAGAAATCAACAAGATCACAGTTAAGTATCAGTTTCCTATACCAATAATGGATGACATAATGGATTGTTTGAGTAGAGAAAATATTTTACTAAGATTGATTTGAAGAGTGGATATCATCATATTAAAATCAAAGAAGGTGATGAATGGAAGGTTTCTTTTAAGAAAAAGAAGGTTTGTATGAGTGGTTGGTTATGACTTTTTGTTTAACTAATGCACTGGGTACTTTCATGAGGTTAATGAATGAGGTTCTAAATAAATTCTTGGGTAAATTTGTTTTTGTATGCTTGGATGGTATTCTAATATTTAGTAAAACCAAGGAAGACCTTTTGTTTCACACTAGATAGGTATTACAGAGATTGAAAGGGGAAAATTTTTTAGTTAATTTGAAAAAGTGTTCCATCATAAAAGAGGAGATTGTGTATTTGGGATTTGTGATTTCCGTTGATGGTTTGAAGATGGACCCTGAAAAGGTTGAGAATATTTTTGAGTGGCCTACACTTGAAAATATTAGTGAGCTAAGATCATTCCATGGTTTGGCAAGTTTTTAACAAAAGTTCATCAGAAATTTTAGTTCAACTTGCAATTCTATGACTGAGACTATGAGAGGAGATAAAAGATAATTCAAGTGGACACATGGAACTGATAAGAGTTTTGAGACTTTGAAAAAAAAGGTTGTTGAATTTCTTGTGCTATCTTTACTTGATTTCAATAAAGTATTCCAAGTTGAGTGTGATGCAAGTGGAAGTGCAATAGGAGTTTTTTTGAGTCAAGAAGGTAAACCTGTTGCTTTCTTTAGTGAGGAGTTGAATGATGCTAAAAGGAAATATTATGTTTATGATCAATAATTCTATGCTATTTTTCAAGCCCTGAAGAAATGGAGACATTATTTGATGCCAAAGGAATTTGTGTTGTATACTGATCATAAGGCTTTACAGTATTTAGGTAGCCAGAATAAGTTGAATCAGAGACATATGAAATAGGTTGAGTATCTACAAAATTTTACATTTGTGATCAAACATAAGAGTGGAGTGTCTAACTGAATTATTGATGCATTAAGTAGAAGATCTTTGATCATTGAAATGGGAATTGAGGTTCTTGGTTTTGATGATATGAAGAATTTGTATGAAAATGACCTTGATTTTTATAAACAATGGAGAATGTGCAAAGCACCTATACTAGATCAATCGAGTAGGTTTGAAAACTATTTCATTCAAGAAGGCATTTTGTTCAAAGGAATTCAATTATGTATACCAAGAAGAATCAGAGACATATGAAATAGGTTGAGTACCTACAGAATTTCACATTTGTGATCAAACATAAGAGTGGAGTGTCTAACTGGGTTTTTGATGCATTGAGTAGAAGATATTTGATAATTTAAATGGGAATTGAGGTTCTTGGTTTTGATGATATGAAGAATTTGTATGAAAATGAACCTGATTTTTCTAAACAATGGAGAATGTGCAAAGCACCTATACTTGATCAATCGAGTAGGTTTGAAAACTATTTCATTCAAGAAGGTATGTTGTTCAAAGGAATTTAGTTATGTATACCAAGAAGATCAATGAGAACAAATTTGATAAAGGAAAAACATAGTAGTGGTTTGGTTGGACATTTTGGAATTGATAAAACATTGAGTTTTCTTAAGGAAAGGTATTGTTGGCCTCATTTGTACAAGGATGTTCAAAATTTTTTGAAGATTTGTTGAATTTGTCAAGTTGCAAAAGGAGTAAATCAGAATATTGGATCGTATACGTTGATTTATTTTCCTAAGAAACCTTTGAGAGATATTAGCATGGATTTTGTTCTTGGCTTACCGAGGACAACAAGAGGTAATGATTCCATATTTGTTGTTTTGGATAGATTTTCGAAAATGGAACATTTTATACCATGTAGGAAAACATTAGATATAGTGCATATAGTAGATATTTCCTTTAAGGAAATTTTTATATTGCATAGATTACTGAAGAGTATCATCTTTGATTGAGAAAGTAAGTTTGTTGGTTATTTTTGGAAGACTCTATGGAAGAAGTTGAACACTGAATTGAAATTTAGTTGTACATTTCATCCAAAGAATGGTGGACAAACATAGGTTGTGAATAGAAATTTGGGTAATTTTTTGAGATGCTTAGTTTGATGCAGGACAATCCTGGGTTGTCTTGCTATCCTGCATATTTTGTTCATTCTACTAGTAAATGTCAAGTTGTAGTCTTTGCCAAGTTGTAGTCTATGTGGAGTGTTTCTATGTGTCAAGTTTTCCATTGTTGGCCGAGTTCCTATATGTGTCGAGCTATCCATTGTTGGTTGAGGGTTCCTTCCTGTGCCGAGTGAACCTGTGATTTGTTGATGCTCGGTTCTTATTTGACCAAGTTTGTTTGTGTTTGGTTTTTAGTTGGAGCCTACTTGTGTATTTAATTTTGGTCACAAATTTAATGATTGGGATCTTGTCTTGGGATGTGTGTAGACCATTTTATGGTCGGCCTTCTATTATGTAATGATCTAGAATCTTTTGTAAGATGTTTTGGAAAGTATAAATAAGGATGTTTATATGTAGTAAGTAAGAAATAAGGTAGAAAGTCAGTCAGATTAGTAAGTAGAAGTTAGAAGAGGTAGCAAGGTAGATCAATATTGATAGATCTTGTTAGTTGTAACCCTGACGACCTCACAATCGGGCATGTATATATGCATAAATTTGGATGAATCAATAAAGTGTTTGTTGTTCCTTCTCTCCTTGGTGTTTTTATCTATGTTGTTGCTTCCATTGATTTTACTCTACAAGGTGGAAGGATAGTTAGGTGTGCCCTTGTCCCTCCTTGCACCAGGTGGTACTAGATCTTGAGGTTCATCCTTGAGGAGATTAGATCATGTAGAACCTTGAGTTGGATTTGGTCGTAGGGTAGAATATATGTACATATTTGACCTATAATTTGCAGAGGGTTACGATCTTGTTGGAACTTATTTGTCAAAATGGTCCAGGGTAGAGAAAATGTTGATAATGCCATAATGGACATGTTAAGACAAATTGTAACCAAATTAGATGCTCTAGAAATAACCAAGAGGATAGGATCCAATCTTGATGATGTGAGTGATGATGAAGTAGAGCCACCAAACCCTAATCCAAAACCTAAGGAAGATCAAGAGGAGGAAATATTGTTGATAGTATTGACTAGGGAACTTTCAAAGCCTATTGTTGAAGTTATTCCTTATGATGGAAAGTTGGATAGTAATGTTGTGTTGGATTGGATCTCTAATATGGAAAATTTCTTTGAGTTTAAAAGAGCTCCTGAGAATAGGAAGGTGAAAATTACAGTCACTAGGTTGAACGGTCATGCCTCACTATGGTGGGAGCATTTGAAAACTAATAGACAAAGAAGAGGAAAGGAAAAGATCAAAACTTGGTTGAAAATGGTGAATAAGGTGAAGAAGAAGTTCCTCCCTACTGATTACCAACTTAGTTTGTTGAGGAAGATGCAAAAACTTAGACAAAGGGACATAATTATGAAGGAATATACTAAGGAATTCTAAAGATTGGACATCAGATCTAGACATGTAGATGATGAGGTTGAGAAAGTTGCAAGGTACCTGAATTGATTGAGATCTGGAATTCAAGATGAAATAAGTTTTATAAAATTGGATAGTGTGGAAGAAGCATATCAATATGCCTTGAAAGCTGAGGAGATCTTGACAAAGAAGAATGAACAAAGACAAAGAGGTAGAGGTGTTAGATTCTAGAAAGGCAGAGGTAGATGCTATGTTGAAGGTGGAAGATCTGATAATTCTGTGAAAGATAAGGGAAAATCTAAGTGGAAAATTGAAGATAAAAGAAAGACCGAGTGGAAAGGTGGTAGTTCTTACTGAGGAGGTACTAGTTCATACTGAGGAAGAGGTAATTCTTATTCTAGAGGTGGTTTTAGTGCTAATTGTTTCAAATGTGGAAAAGAAGGGAATAGATCTTTTGAGTCTAGGAATTTTGTGGTACAAGAGGATCTTGAGGGTTCATCAAGTAAGCCTGAGGATGGAGAAAATCTAATGGTAAGGAGAACTTTGTGTAATAAAAGAGTGTATGAAGAACCTGTCCCAAGGAGAAGTCTTTTCAAGCCCAGATGTAAGATGGTAGTAAAATTTTCCAAATTGATTGTTGACAGTGGCACTTCAGCAAATTTGGCATCTGAGGAGCTGGTTACAAAATTGTAATTGCAGAGGTTGAGACACCCTAAACCTTATCATGTTTCATGGATCAAGGATGAGCATAAATTGTTGGTAAGTGAACAATGTATTGTGAAATTCAAGATTGGAAGTTACTTTGATGAATTTCTATGTGATATTATGCCTATGGATTGTTGTCATATTATGTTGGGTAGACCTTGGAAATATGATGGATATGTTGTACATGATGGTTGATTGAATCAATATACTCTTTGGGTAAATGGGACTAGAAATAAAACATTGTTTCCTTTGATTGAGATTCCAGATGAGCTAAATTGTACTACTATGAAAATTTGCATGGTTAATGGAAATAAATTTAAGAAAGACCTGAAGAAGAACCAAGTTTTTTTTTCTATATTTCCTAAGAGGTCAAATTGTGGTAGTAATGACCAAGTGACATAAAATAGTAATGGTCGAACAATAGAAGACAGTATGACCGAGTGCTAGTAGAAATTGAAAACTTGCTAAATGAATACAAGGAGATTGTTACAGAGGATATTCCTGATGGTTTACCACTAGTAAGAAGTATAAGTCATTGTATGGATCTAATTTCTAGAGATAGTTTTCCGAATAAAGCACCATATAGATTGAAACCTACTAAGAATGAAGAACTTAACAAACAAGTGCAAGAGTTGTTGCAGAAAGGTTTGATTAGAGAAGGCTTGAGTCCATCTGTTGTACCTATCATGCTAGCACCTAAGAAGAATGAAGAATGGAGAATATGTACTAATTCTAGAGCTATCAACAAGATAATAGTGAATTATAGGTTTCCTATGGTGAGGATTGATGACATAAAGAATTTGTTGAGTGGAGAAAAGTATTTTACCAAGATTGATTTGAAGAGTGGTTATCATCATATCAAAATCAGAGAAGGTGATGAATGGAAGACTGCTTTCAAGACAAAAGATGGTTTGTATGAGTGGTTGGTTATGCCTTTTGGTTTGACTAATGCACCTAGTACTTTCATGAGGTTAATGAATGAGGTTCTCAAGATATTTTTGGGTAAGTTTGTGATTGTTTATTTAGATGATATTTAGATATTTAGTAGGACTAAGGAAGAACACCTTGAGCATATTTGATAAGTGTTGCAAATATTGGAGGAGAAGTTGTTGATTAATTTGAAGGAGTGTTTCTTTATGCAAGAAGAGATTGTGTATCTGGGATTTGTGATTTCAGTTGATGGTTTGAAAATGGATCTTGAGAAGGTTAAAGAAATTTTGGAGTGCCCTACACTTGATAATGTGGGTGAGGTAAGACCATTTCATGGTTTGGCTAGTTTCTATAGAAAGTTCATTAAGAATTTCAGTTCTATTTGCAATGCTATGACTAAGACTATGAGAGGAGATAAAAAGGATATTAAGTGGACACATGGAGCTAACAAGAGTTTTGAGACTTTGAAACAAATAGTTTCCGAGCTACCTGTGTTAGTTTTACCTGATTTCAATAAGGTATTTAAAGTTGAGTGTGATGCAAGTGGTAGTGCAATAGGAGTTGTGTTGAGTCAAGAAGATAAACCTATTTCTTTCTTTAGTGAGAAGTTGAATAATGCTAAAAAGAATTATTATGTGTATGATCAAGAGTTTTATGCTATTTCTCAAGCCTTGAAAAAGTGGAAACATTATTTTATACTGAGTGAGTTTGTGTTGTATACTAATCATAAAGCTTTGCAGTATCTGGAAAGTCAACATAAGTTGAATCAAAGACATATGAAGTGGGTTGAATATTTGCAGAGTTTCACATTTGTGGTCAAGCATAAGAGTGGAGTTATTAACTGAGTTTCAGATGCACTGAGTAGAAGACACTCTTTATTGACCGAGATGAAGGTTATAGTTCTTGGTTTTGATGAGATGGAGTTGTATGATACTGACCCTAATTTTTTTGAGGCATGGAGAGAGTATAGAGAACCAAATCTATCAGAACAACCAATTTTGAGGAGTATTTTATTCAATAAGGTATGTTGTTTAAAGGAATTTAGTTATGTATACCAAGAAGTTCCATGAGAATTAATTTGATTAAGGAAAATCATTGTGGTGGTTTGGTTGGACATTTTGGAATTGATAAGACATTGAGTTTACTTTAAGGAAAAGTATTGTTGGCCACATGTGTATAAGGATGATCAAAATTTTGTAAGGAGTTTTGGAATTTGTCAAGTTGCAAAAGGAGTAAGTCACAATACTAGATTGTATACACCTATTTATGTTCCTGAGAAACCATGGAGTGACATCAGTATGGATTTTGTTCTTGGATTACCTAAGACAACAAGAGGGTATGATTGCATATTTGTTGTTGTGGATATATTTTCTAAGATGGCACATTTCATACCCTGTAAGAAGACATCATATGCAATGCATGTTGCTGAGATTTTATTTTAAAAGATTTTTAGATTGCATGGATTACCTAGAAGTATTATCTCAGACCAAGATAGCAATTTTGTTGGCTATTTTTGGATGACTTTGTGGAAGAAGATGGATACTGAGTTGAGGTTTACTTCTACATTCCATCAATAGATAGATGGTTAGACAGAGGTTGTGAATATAATCTTGGGTAATTTGTTGAGATGTTTAGTTGGAGAAAAGTTGAGTAATTGGGATATGGTATTGGCACAAGCTGAGTATTTATATAATAATTCTGTAAATAGGAGTTCAAGAAAAACACCTTTTGAGATTGTTACTAGAATGCAATCCAGAGGAGTATCAGATTTGAGGGATATTATTGGTGAAGAAATGAGAAGTGTTGAAAGGGAACTATTCACTAATTTTATGAAGTCTTTACATTAGGAACTGAAATTGAAGTTGGAACAAAGTAATCATAAGTATAAGGAAAATGTTGACAAGTCTAGGAGACATCATGTCTTTGAAATTAGTGATGAGGTGATGGTTCATTTGAAGAAGGGAAGATTTCCTATTGGAACATAAACTAAGATGAAAATGAAGAAGTTTGGTCCTTGTAAAATTTTGAGGAAGTTTGGCAGTGGTAATGCTTATAAAGTTGAGTTACTTGATGACATGGATATATCTCCTATATTTAATATTGTTGATTTGTATAAGTATCATGAGTCAAATGATGAAGTGGTTGTACCAGATGATTTTCCTAGAAGTGGGTTGAAGAGGTTGAACAAATATTAGATCAGAGGATTGGTAAAAGCACACAAGGAAAGGATTACTATGAATATTTGGTGAAGTGGAAGAATAGATTAGTTGAAGATGCTACATTGATTTCTCAGTCTGAGTTGGATTCATCTCAGGTTGTGACATCTCAATGATTCAAGAGAATCATTTCTTTCAACCCTAATTGTCTGGTGCATGAGCATCCTGGGTTCCCTTGCTATCCTGCTCACTTTGTTCATTCTACCAGTAAGTGCTAAGTTGCAATCTTTGCCAAGCATTCCTATGTGTCGAGTTGTCCAGTGTTGGTCAAGTTCCTATATGTGTTAGGCTATCCAGTGTTGGTTGAGCATTCCTTCTTGTGCTCAGTGAACCTGTTATTTGTTGATACTCAGTTCTTCTTTGACCGAGTTTGTCTATGTTTGGTTATTAGTTGGAGCTGACTTATGTATTTAATTTTGTTCATGAATTTAATGATTGTCATCTTGTGTTGGGATGTGTGCAAACCATTTTTTGGTCGACCTTCTATTATGTAATGGTCTAGAATATTCTGTAAGCTATTTTGGAAAGTATAAATAAGGATGTTTAGATGTAGTAAGTAAGAAGTAAGGCAAAAAGTCAGACAGATTAGTAAGTAAAAGAAGTTAGAAGAGGTAGAAAGATAGATAGATATTGATAGATCTTGTTGGCCATAACTCGGAAGGCCTCACAATCGGGCATGTATGTAGAGATTTGGAAAAAAAAAGTGTTTTTTGTTCCTTCTTTCCTTGTGTTGTTCTCTTTGTTGTTGCTTCCATTGAGTTTCCTCTACAAGGTGGCTAGATAGTTAGGTGTTCCCTTGGCCCTTGCTATTCATGTCCCTCCTTGCAATGTAATTAGGGACAAACTAAGTAAATGGGATTTGATGTTAGCACAAGAAAAATTTACATATAATAATTGTTAGGATTAACAAGGTAGAAATAACAATTACATGCAAATATAACCAATATCAGAAAATAAAAATCCACACAGAAGAGAACACAATACACAAAGATTTAATGTGGTTCACCCAATCCCTGGGCTACATCCACCAATAGCAAGTCCAATATTATTATCATCCAGTGATTACAATCCATAATCCCTTATAGTTCAATTCCACTGCAAGTGTTGAAATCATACATCATAATGAAATCCCTAACCCTAAGCCAATATAACAAGGCTTATGTTAGTTAACAAGTTAACCCTAAAATACTTGATGAGTCAACCTAAGAAAAGGCTTGATGAGTCAACCTAGGGAAATGTTTGACGTGTCAACTCAAAAAATGCTTGACGAGTGAAAAGTGTACAGTACTTTCTTGATCAGTCACCACAACCTAACAATAATTTAGTGAATAGGAGTACTGGAAAGATACCTTTTGAGATTGTTAATGGAATACAAGTGAGAGGTATATCAAAATTAAGAGATATTTCTAGTGAAGAAAAGATGAGTGTTGAAGGAGAAGAATTTGTTGAATTTGTGAAGTCATTGCATGAGGAAGTGAAACATAATTTGGAGTAGAATAATAAAAAATACAAGGATAATGCAAATAGGTCAAGAAGACATAAGATTTTTTATGTTGGTGATGAGGTAATGGTTCATTTGAAGAAAGGAAGATTTCTTGTTGGATCATATGGTAAGTTGAAAATGAAGAAATTTGGTCCCTACAAGGTGTTTATAGTTGAACGTGGACCTCTAATCCAGCCATCTACACAACATAGTCATTGCTCGATCATCGAATGATTAAGATGAGTATGAATTACTCAATTCACAAGATTCTATCGATTCAACCTGTTGCCTCCTAATTAGCTGGGGTGTTTGAATTACTCTTAGAACAAGAGCCAACAACCAAAAGACCAAGCTAATATGAAGGATTTTGAAAGATTGAAAGATAAATAAATTGCAATTAATCTAAGATGAAGATGCCATTAATCTAAGAATGAAGTGAAGATTTTAATCTAAGAACTTAAAAGAGATATGAGAATTAAGCTATCAATGAATAAGAAAACTAATTTAATATGAGAATGCAATTAACTAGAAATGGAAAATTAATCTAATTATGCAATAACAAAGCTTGAAAGCATGAAAATTGAGACTAAATTTGACTATAGTTTTGATACTCTCACAAATTGCCTCCTCAAAATGAGAAAATGAGGTTCATAATATAGAAAATCTGGGAGAGAGGATTAAGAGTTTCTTGAAATGAAATGGCTGACTCTTCATTTCCCATTGAGACAAATATTGAGGAATTACTTAATTAAAAGAATGAATTATTGCCACATATGGGTGACCCTTCGAATAATTTGAATTATTAATCCAAATAAAGATAATCCATTCAAATAACCAAATAATATTAATTCCTTTTATGTGAATTAGCTAAAGGGGGGATTTTAATTTAATTTAAAGCACTTAGGACTTTAGAATTAAATTAATTTATCATAGGGATTATTTAGCTAATACATTTGACTACTTAGGAATTAATTATAGTGTGAGATTAATGCAATTTAGGGGTTTTGCAATTGACACCAAATCAAATAAAGTCAGGAAGGAGAGAGAAAATTGCCTAGTAAAATAGGACTTTAATGATGTAAAATTGAAGAAAATGCACCAAAATTGATTGAAATTATAAGGTGTCAATTTCCCTGGTATTACATTTGCCCCTCTTTGAATTGATGTGCAAGTAGCATGTTGATTCAAAGAATAGTTTGATGCGACAAATGAGATTTTAGGATTCTCCCCAGAATGAAGCTTAACCCTTGGAAGTCAAGGTTAGGATGCCAAGACACCGAAATAGATTGAATTGTAGAACCACCTCTAGAATGAGGCATGATTCTCCAAAGTCTAAGTTAGATTGTGAAGACAACGGTCTAATAACAACTTGAGAGGAGACTAGAATCAGGGTTAGATTGCCTCAATTCCCATTGATCGAATGATGACAAATGTAGATTTAGGACTAATCTCCAGAATCAGGGTTAGATTGCCCAGATAACGGTCTAAAAAGAGATTTCAAGAGCCATCTCCAGAATGAAGCTTGACTTTTAGGAATTAGGGTTAGATTGCCCCAATACCTAATGAGATTTTGAGAACCATCTCCAAAATGAAGCTTGGTCCTCAAGGATCCAAGTTAGATTGCTCAAATACCTAAAAGATAGATGACAAGATGATAAGATGTGAGGCACAAAGATTCCCCTTGTGAACAAATGCCCCAAGCGGTGAGGACTTTGATTTAGTTCAGATTGATATGAGACTAGTTCAACAAGATTCAAACGATGCAATCATCATGCCCCCTTGGGAGCGAAATCAAAAGATGACATATCAGAAGGATGATTAACAACAAGAGGTTGCAAAATAGCAGCAATCAGACTAGATTCAAGAAGTTGTAGAAGCAATTTGGAGCAGTTGGGAGGTCCTGTTGACCAAGTTTGACCAGATTCAACTAGAGTTGACTTTGATAAAAAAATGATTGAAGATCTCAAGAAAATAATGAGGAGATGAGAATCTGGCAGGAAAATGATGCCAGAAGGCTAATTGCACAAGCCTCCGATCTCGAAGGATCCCAAAATTTAAAATGTGATTTTGAGCCATCTAGAGATGTCAGATTTCAATTTTTATCTCGAAAATGGATTCAGAATGATCGATTAGCCAAGGGTACAATTTTTGTGCAAAATGGAGCACTTTTGAAAATTAGGTCAAAAGCTATATAAGGCCTGAGGGGTCATTTTCAAATCATTATTCACTTTGTCTTCTTGTGAATTTGAGAGCTCTGAGAGAGAATGGAGGGTGTTCCAATGCATACACATCGATTCTAGCACTCCCAATGCCATAGCCGACCGCCAGAGTATGACCCACTTGTGAGTAGTCGATAAACCATCCTGTATTTCAATTTTTTAATCACTTTCTAGATTGATTAGGTTAGATTTAACACATTTTTAGGCCTAGTTCTTCCAATGTCACGTGAGGAAATGGTTTCCTTGCACTGACCTAGGTCACCTCTCATGCAAGGAAATGGTTTCCTCATGTAGGTTAGGGCTTTCCCGCAAGAGGCATCTCTGAAAGCTTGCGTGAGATGCAGAGTGATGCCGTGCGAAATTTCATCTTTAGTGATGAAATTTTGCACGACTGAGGATCCTATCTCGCGCAAGAGAACAATTTCCTCACATGGGAAATATGTTACAATCTTCTAAAATCTTCATCCAATTATTCATGAAATCATCTATGTAGAACATCCTAGAGTTGTGTTAGGATAGATGTGTAGCCTTACTTGTTTTTGCTTTGAAATCGTCATGTTGAGATACTGATCCAATGTCGTCACTTGCTTTGTAGGTTGACTGCATAGATGTCACATTCTAGTCACACCACCTAGTCATCACCACATTAGTATAGAGGTTGACCAATGTTGAGGGTGCCCACATTGGTGGGCTAGGATTGACATACTTGCGTGATATACCTAACATTCAGGTAAATCATAGTCTCTTATGTACACTTGTCAAGTGTTTCCATTCAGAGATGAACACATTTCATTTGTCCATGGGGGAGATGACAATCACTCCTAAGGACATCTACCATATACTAAGGATACCCTTCCACGGCACCCGTGTTGAGTACGATATACAGTCGAGGGTAGGTACACTGGCACTGAGAGCCATATTCAAAGATGAGTTAGTGATGGGTTAGTCCATCTCATGGGACAAGCTGGTTAGTAGATATGGTGGTGCTCATCAATTAGCAGTCATTTTAGCCATGTTCTTGAGTTGTTACTTGGTTTCGGATTGGGGATAGCATAGATTGGAGTGTGGCTAGGGATGGAAGCTACAATGGATGCTTGATAGGCCAACTATTAGATTTAGATGGGGTGAGTGCATGCTCACCTAGATGTACCACAAGATGCATGAGGTCGTGTATCAGAGTGCCAAGACCATGGCAGCTAGAGTGTTTGTTTTGCAGATCTGGGCCTGGGAGCATCTCCCTATTTGTAGGTTGATATTTCATGATACATGGTAGCCCCTCAAGCCCTACATTTATAGATATGTGGGTCCTATGACTCAGCTAGTGCTAGGTAAGACCGAGCAGTGGCATGGGTAGTTAGATGATATGGCAGCAGTTGTATGGAGGCCTTGGGTAGCCATAGAGCCATGGAACGACACTCAGTGGGAGCTATCACACATGTTCATCTTGCTTCAACTAATTGGGTGCACTATTTATGTCATTGAGCACTTCTTGCTCACACATGTTATGAGGAAATTTGGGAGATAGCAGGACATCTCTCAGGAGTATGCTACATATGCTCGCTTTGTCGATGAAACGAAGAAGGGATGGCATCCCAGGTTAGATCAGGGAAGATGCACTATTGAGGCATGAGTACCTACATCTCATTGGGATTACATGGTGGATGTCACCAATGCAGGGATGATGCCTGCATATCAAGATTATTTCTTGGTGCACCCTTTTCCTAGGTTTATAGATCCTACTGGGATGGGATAGCCCACACAGCAGCAACCCACACAATAGTTGTAGGTACCTGCCCAATAGAAAATACCATTATAGAGGCCTAGGCAGAGAGCATTGAGGCCTAGGATAGGGAAAATAGACATCCTTGCCAAATAGATGCGGTCAGATGTAGGTGTTGGTAGCAGTGGGACCCAGCAAAGATCCTTTAGGTAGAGGATAGGGGACCCATTATAGCAGATGCCTCCTGACAAGGAGGCATAGGTCGAGGATATTGATATGTCTGATCAGGCCACACAAGGACCACCACAACTAGTACAGGTACATGAGGCTCTCAAGAAGATCTGAGAGAGAGTCTAACAAGTACAACGGGAGAGGGATGACTACCACATGCAAGTCATCATCCAGGAGACGCAGGTAGCTAAGAGAGAGTGAGAGATCAGAGAGCTCCGAGAGGAGCTGGCAAGGTCATGGCTAGAGACTAGATATGAGTCTGTGGAAGTAGCATATTATTACATAGCATATGTTGGTGTTGTTCCAGATCTATCAGAGTAGGTGCCTCCATTTTATGAGTACACCGGAGCACCACAGGGACCTCCACCATAGGCACCTCCATAGGCACCACCACAAGCACCACCATAGAGACTGATGCCTCCTCCTCAAGGACCACCACTGTAGGCTCCTCCACCTCCACCTCCTCCAGGTGGGAGTGGATCATGATGTATATTGTAGCCTGTATTTTGATATTGTACTCAAGTAGCACCATTATTTTTCTACATGACATTGATCGACCATGAGATATATATATGAGATCCCCTCTTTGATATCATTGCACTTGTTTATATATTGCTTTAATGTTGATGTTCATGTTTTATGAGATGTTTCGTAGATGATTTAGATGCATGGATTAGATATGTATGAGATGCACATGCTTTATTTTATGATATGAATATGCACACATTTTATTTTATGATGGTATATGAATATGCAATGTGAAATGCGATGATAGATGGTAGATGGATATGTAAATGTAGAATGTATGCATATAATGAATGAAATGTGAAATGAAAAATGTAATGTATGATTTGATTTATGCTTATTATGGATGCACATGTATATGGATATGTAGATGTAAATATAATGAAAATGCAATGGAAATGGTACTAATCATCTCATGTGGAATGTTGCAATATACAACAAGTACTAATCAAAAGGATATTTGAAGATCGAGAATGAGGACCGGACAATTGTGCAGCCAACAAGAACCTAGGATAAAGATGAGAACCTTCAATGAATAGATCCAGAAGAAGACAATCAAGAGAGCACTGAAACACTATCTCAATGTAAGCCTAGAATGAAAATGCAAGTCTGGGACTAGATGCAAGCCTAGAATGAACATGCAATCTCTCGGACTTGGTTGTTGGACTCATTGTATTATCATCATAGAGTTTTTAGCAATGGACATTCGAAAGATTCCATACAATCCTCACTGACATTGTAATCATGAGAATATGAATATGACATAAGTTTTAGAGTTGTCAAAATGAGGTGTAAGCATTAAGGCACAAGAAGCTAGAATGACCTGAACACCTATTCCTTTTTATTTAGCAAGTTAACGTAAGCATCAAAGCATAATTGCTAGAATGACTTGAATGTTGCTTGCAGAAAAACACACCAAACACATGAGAGTTCCTTCTTTTGCCAAAGAATGCTCACAGTGACCCTTGCGTCCACTTAGTAGGATGAGTGTTTACAATTTCACCTGTAGCAGAAAGAAGTCACCCAAACAAACAAGGAGAAGAACCAACCTCACCAAAGTGTCCATATAAAAGGATTCAAGGTACACATGGCCATCCAACATGAGATGAAGGCTCTCATAGTGGACACCCCTCTTATATAGATTCTTTGGATCATTGGAACTAAACCAACAAACAGAAAGCAAGAAAAGGTCATGCCCCTAGTCTTTGTGTTTCTTAGTCAAGAAAGACATCTTAGATTCGCTCGAGGGAAAATGAAAAAATGAAAGGAACAAACACACAATAGAGAAAAGCTTAGCATGCTTCAGAGAATCAAAAATTCAATTTTAGTTTCAGTTTAAGTTTGTGTTGAAGCGGATTGAAGTCAGATCGGAAGAATTCGGTGTGAAAAGTCATCTCGAAGAGAAAATCAGAGTGCTAAATGAAGTATCAATAGGTATACATAGAAAGAAATGCTAGTGATCGATACAAGAGAGATCCTCCAGGAGAGAGATCTTAGAGATACTAGTGAAACATCAACAGGAAAAATAGTGAGAACCACTGGTGACTAATGTATAAGGGATCCTCAAAAAGAGAGATCCAAGCGATAGCTAGGTATCAATATGCAGACACAGTGAGAACCACTGGTGACTAATACATGAGAGACCCTCAAGGAGAGAGATCTCAAAAAATAGCTGGGCATCAGCAGGTAGATGGAGTGGGAACCACTGGTGACTAATGCAAGAAAGCATCTCTGAAAGTGATAGGACAATGCCCCCTAGACCAAGAAGATGCCCCCAACTATGACCAGTTCCAATCCATGTAGAGTCAAGGAAAATCTCAAACATAAATGAAAGAAAGTGCATGAGCTAGCAAACTAAAGCAAGAAACAAACTAAAGCAGGAAAGCGAGAAAGCAAACTAAAGTAGGAAAGCAAGAGCCAAATGGTGTTGAGATGAGATATAGCTTCAGGAAACAAGAGGTGCCTGTTTACTAGGTTTTCACCATCTTGGCATAGATTCTATTTTTGCTACCATGACACCTGTTTACCAGGTTTTCGTCAATGACACATTGTTCTTCTTTTTCAATTTTTTTGTTCTCTTCTCTTTTTTTATTTTTTTGTATTTTTGAATATTTCATTTTTTTGTATTTTTGATCTTTTGATTTTTTATTTTTTATTTTGGATTTTCTATTTTTTTTAGTATTATCAAGGTGCATGTTTACCAGGTTTTCACTAGGATAATAGATACATCAAAGCACCTATTTACCAGGTTTTCACTAAGATGATCATTTTTCATGACATTTTGCAATTTTTAGAATTTTTTAGAATATACCATTTTTTGGATTTTTTCAGGATCAATAAGTATATGCATGAGCATACAAGAAATGTCTCAATTGTAGAATCTCTTCAGGTGTAGAGCATTGATCGGCTCTTTGATCTATTCTCCTTCAGTGGTGGAGAGTTGGTAAGCACTAGACCCAAATGTTGTAGTAATAATGTATGGACCAAGCTAGTTTGGTTCAAATTTTCCTTTCTGGACCTGCTGCTCCTAATTCTTGGGGTTCTCTCTCAGGATGAGATCACCCACTTGGAATTCCCTTTGTCTAACTTTCTTATTGTAGGCTTTAGACATTCTCTTCTGGTATGCTCAAAGATGATCGAACGCCACCTTCTGACGATCATCCAGTAACTCTAGCTCTTGTAGCTAGGATATTCTATTTTCTTCATCAGTGATGAGGCTCCGCAGAGAGACTCACAATGTAGAAATCTTGACCTCAATAGCCAATACTACATCTTCTCCATAAACCAAAGCAAAGGGCATGGCCCCCGTTGGTGTTTGAATGTTTTTTCTACAAGCCCATAGAGCCAGATTAATCTGGAGGTGCCAATCTCTACCAGATTTATGAACTGTTCTGTGCAAGATTTTAAGAATTATCTTATTAGAAGCTTCTAGTTGTCCATTACCCTAGGGATAATAGATAGATGACCAATGCTGAATGATCTTGAATTTGGTGCATAAATATTTCAGGTCCTTGTTCTTGAATTTTCCCCTATTGTCAGTGATAATGGATGAGGGTACACCATATCTACAGATGATATAGTTTAGTATAAACATAGCCACAGAATTCCATCAACTATAGTCAAAGGGACTGCCTCAAACCATTTAGTAAAGTAGTCTGTAGTGGTGATGATGAACTTGTGCCCTTTGGAAGAAGATAGATGAATCTCACCCACCAAGTCAAAGGCCCATTGTTGAAATGGCTAGAAACTGATGAAAGGGATAAGCTCTTTAGCAGAAGCATGGAACATATTTTCATGAAATTGGCACTATTTACAGGCCTTGTCTTATTGAAAAACTTCTTTCTCCATATCTAGCTAGTGGTAACCATCTCTAATAAGTTTGCGAGCTAATGTTAGACAACTCAAATGAGACCCACATATACCTTCATGTACCTTAGCTAATGCATGTTTGGACTCATCAGGTTCTAGACACCTAAGGAGGGTACCGTCTAGACCCTGTCTATACAAGTCATTTTCTATGATGACATATCGTGAAGCATTATGAATTAGGTGATGCTTTTCATTCTGGGTATAGGTTTCTGGAATAATTTGGTCATGGAGGTAGGAATAGATATGGTGGTAGCAGGATGAATCATGTCTAATGACTGAACAAATCATCCTAGATTCAGGGATGTCATAGGGTGGGTAGCATAATGTCTCCATCAAGAATCCATGTCTGAAGTCATTTTCTGGCATTTGTAACATTGAGGCAAGAGTGGCCATAACATTGGCTACTTTATTGTCTTCCCTTGGAATTTTTTGGAAAGAAATGTGTGCAAAATATTGTTTGAGATCATCTATCATTCATTTGTAAGGCACTAGCTTGTCATCTTTTGTTTGATAGATATCATTAACTTGGTTGATGAAGAACTGAGAGTCTCCAAAGACCTTGAGCTCATCCACACGCCATTCAATGGATATCTTCATACCGTTGATGAGAGCTTCATATTCAGTGATGTTGTTTATGTAGGGAAACAACATTTTATAAGCTTTTGGCAATGAGTATCTTTGAGGTTTTATAAATAGAATTCTTGCACCTGACCCTTGTTGAGTGAATGATCCATCAAAGAGCATGCTCCAAGCCTGATGTGTGAGAAGCATGATGGATTCATCTAGGAATTCAATGTTTAAAGGTTGGTGATCTTTCAGAGGAGCTTCTGCTAGCTGATCAGCAATTGCTTATCCTTTAATAGCTTTTCTTTCCACATACTCAATGTCAAATTCACTGAGTATCATAACCCATTTTGCTAGTCTACCCATGAGGGAAGCCTTGCTCAGTAAGTACTTTAGTGGATCAATTTTTGCAATGAGCCTTGTAGTGTGAGAGAGCATATAATGCCACAATTTTTGTGAAGAAAATACTACTACTAGACAAGATTTTTCAATGACATAATAGTTCATTTCATACAAAACCAATGTTCTACCGATATAATAAATGGCTCTCTCTTTGTTTTTTTGATCCTCTTGAGCTAGGAGAGCACCCAAAGATGTGTTCATGGCTGAGATGTATAGTATGAGTGACTTCCCATGAATAGGGTGCATCAAAATTGGTGGATTAGCAACATATTGTTTAATTTGAGTGAGTCCCCTGTCACATTCTTCATTTCATTCATAAGTCACACCCTTATGCAAAGTTTTAGTGAATGGTTGTGACTTGTCAGCCAACTATGAAATGAAGCACCAAATAGATTGTAGCCTTCCCTGAACTCCTCTCATCTAAATGATGTTCTTAGGTGGAGGCATGTCCATAATAGCTTGAACTTTCTCAAGATCAAACTCTGTGCCTTTAGCTAAAATGATGTAACCCAAGACTTTCCCAGAAGTGACACTGAATGCACATTTTTGGGGATTAATTCTAAGACTAAATTGTTCCATGCGGTCAAGTATGGGACCCAAATCTGTAAGATGATTTTTCCACTACATGTTTTTGGCCAAAGTGTTGTCAACATAATCTTCCATTGTTTTATGCATCATTCATGGAAAATGGTAGTGACAACTCTCTGATATGTTGCTCCAACATTCTTAAGCCCAAAGGGCATGACATTCCAGAAAAAGGTGCCCCAAGCACATGTGAAAGTGATATTTTCTTGATCTTCTAGCATAATTTTTATTTGATTATATCCAGAGAAGCCATCCATCAATGAATACATTTCATAGCCTACTATCATATCCACTATCATGTCAATGTTGGGCAATGGGAAGTCATCTTTTGGATATGCCTTATTTAGATCCTAGAAGTTTGTGCACACATGAATGGATTTATCATGTTTGGTGACTGGAAAAATATTTGAAATCCACTCTGCATATTCAATAGTCCTTATGAAACTAGCCTTAAGAAGCTTTTCTAGCTCTGCTTTGACTAAAAGTGCCACATGTGGATGCATCTTTCAAAGCTTCTGTTTGATAGGTTTAATGCCTAGTGCAATGGACATATGGTGCATGATTAGATTGGGGTCCAATCTAGGTATATCAGAGTAAGTCCATGCAGAGTTTATTTTCTTTCTTTGAAAGAAGCTAGTGAACTCTTCCTTTTCTTTTGCAGATAATGACTGTGCTAGATGAATAATTTGTGGAGTAGCCTTTGTACCCAAATTCACTGGTTGTGTCATCTCAATCAATACTGATGATCTCTCTTGAAAGTGGCTTGGGAGTGTATCAAGCATCTCATCCTTGGGCACCCTTGAGAGGTTTTCACCCTCAGATATGTCTTTTATTTTTACTATTTTTGGCTCCGATACCACCACAATGTGGTTTTCACCATCAGAGCGTCTATTTTTTCTTCTTTTAAGTTTTTGACTAAGATACTTGATATCTACCTCTGTCATGCTAACACTGCATTCGTTGGTGAAGGACATTACAAGTTTAATAGCATGGAGGTAACAAGCTAGAGCGTAATCATTCTAGAATGTTAGGACTTCATTGGATGAGGAAAGGGAGTTCTAGTTTATCAGCTCGGGCTTTTTGAGTGAGAGAGAAGTAGTGGCTAGTTCAATTACATTCATAGTATAATCATAAAAAATGTAGATGAGCAAGTCAAGACCTAGAGAGATCTCATCCAAAGGAGCGTTCTAATCCCTATGAAACCCCACATTGGAAGTAGAGGGTATGTTAGCATTAGTAGATTCACACTCAGTCATCCTAACACTAGACTCTTCACCTACTTTGAGAGGTTTTTCAAAGGTATGCACCATGTCTATATCTTTATCATAAGTAACATCAGACAAAGATTCGAAATCATACTCATGTGATTCAGTACTTGATGTGGGAATTCCATTAGCACTAGTGGTACTATCAGACTCATTCCCATCTCTTGTGGTATTTATAGTTTGTTGAAGTTGATCTTGTTCAAACCTCTTTTGGAAAGATGGTGGTATGTATTGTTCACCCTGAAAGCTAGCATTGTCAATTTGAGTTTCTCTCCATTAGTCATAGGTGAGTATATGCAGTCTCATCTGAGTCACTATCAGTCCCTACCAGATGAATAGGTATAATAGGTTCATCTAGTTCTGCAAAGAGTGCAGAAAATTTTGGAGGTATGGGATAGGGAAAGATGTCTTCATCAGAGCTGGCCTCTGGATTTACCTCTAGGGTAGTATCTTCAAATTCTAGTTAGGTTCTAGCACAAATTTGTTTATCCCTATGTGAAAGGGGATCTTTTTGAAGCCTAAGCCAATAGTATCCTTTGTGTAGCGACCTGTAGCTTCAATGGGTTTCAGCAAACCATTATCATTAACTCCTATAGGACCACTTCCTTTTTATCCAAAGCGCTTCATGATCTTGAAGGCTTCACTTTAGGGCTCTTGTTCTAAGTCACGAGCAGGAGTGATTTGTTCAACTGTTTCTTTTCCTTTCTAAAGCCAAGATGTGATAGCTCTTTCTTCTTCCTCATCCTCTAGGGGTGTTGTAGCCTTGACAAAGGCACCATCATAGACTATTTGGGGAGAGCTAGCAGTAGATTTGTTATTCTCAGAAGGTCTCCCATAAGAACATGGAGATGGAGGTAGAGCCTCTAATGATAGTATAGGTTCAATTTGATAGCCTCCCATGCTTGTATCCTTGAGTTTCAGAGTCTGTTCCATTTCTTTGAGCTTGGCATCATAGAACTCAGTAGACTCTCTATTAGTTGGGACAAAGCTATCTGTAGACTGTGTGAATGTGTTGCAAGAGTAGTTGGTATTAGCATACACAGTGACTTCTGCTCCATGGAATGGAAACTTGATGCATTGATGGTATGTAGATGGGACTGCTTGCATCTCATGAATCCATGGTCTACCCAACAAGATGTTGTACATAAGAGGAATATCAAGGACTTGAAAAGTAACATCTCTCTCAACAGGGCCAATGTGGATTGGTAGCAAAACTAAACCTTGGGATTCGCATTCTTCTTCATCATAAGCTTTGATAGTAATTTTCTTGCGAGAATCTATACAATCCTCATCATAACCTAGCTGGGTAAGAAACTTAGCAGAATAGATATTGAGGCCAACACCATTGTCAATAAGCATGCAATAGACATGCTTGGGACCTATCATGACTTCTATTTGCAAAGGAGCATTATGCGGATGGCTCAGTGAGTGGTCATCTTCTTCAAAAAAGGACAAATAATGAGGCAAGGTCAAATGACCCACCATAGATTGGAATCGGTCGAGATCAAGATCTTTGGGGACATTTTCCTCAATGAGGGCTTTATCCAGAATCTGCCTATGAGTAGGCAAGATCTTCAACAACTCAAAAATGGTAATCTAAGCATTGGTTCGCTGGAGATGATCTGAGATGCTATAACTAGCAGTGCTAGGTGTAGGGATTGATTTTGAGGTTTTGTTGGTAGGACTAGCAATAGTCTTATCCATAGTTTGTTTTACAGCAGATATAGGAGGATCAGGACCTTTCAAAACAATCCTTCCATGTGATCGAGTAACAACATCAGCACAATCCTGAGGTTGCTTGGATTCAGACGAATGAGACATGGAACTATGCAAGATGAAAGCAATCTTAGGTTTGGGTGCATCGCTGCTCCCCTTGAAAGTGATCACATCACAATACTCAACTTCAACAAGTTCAATCATGTTGATGACATTATCATTGGTAGTATATGTATAGTTAACCTTGGCATTGGTATTCTTAGCTATGGAAGACTCACCTTTCTCATGAGGGAAGGGATCCTTAAATGCCTGATGATCCAAATTTTTCTTATGCTTGTCCACAACAATGTCACCATTGTCAATTAGATCTTGAACATTATGTTTCAGCTAGAGACAAGTAGAAGTCTTATGACCAATGTTTTGGTGATAGTCATAGTATGCGTTGTCATTCCACCAATGAGGTCATGGTTGTGGGTCATAGGGACATTTTTCCAAAGGAGTGAGTATTTGATAATGCACAAGAGTTTTATAGACCACATCAAGAGGCTCTCCCAAGGAAGTGAATTCATGCTTGGGTCGAGAGGCCCAAGATTTGTTTCTAGAAAACCTTGAAGGTTGCTGATTTTGTCATAGGATTTTTAGTAGCTTTGATCACCTGTATGCTAGAAGAGAATTGAAAATGGATTTAGCAGGCTTCACGGTGACATTGTCAACCACTCCATCATTTACAACATCTCTATTTTTGTTGACAGCCTTTCCTTTGTCCTTGTTCGAGGAAAATCCTTGTTTTTTATCCTTATTCAAAGTTAACTCCCCTTTCTTAACCATAAATGCCTCTATCCTCACAGCTTGTTTAATCATGCTATCAAAGGTTAGGGTACCTTGTAATTACACTTGGTATCCAAAATCTGGAACTAAATTGTCCAAAAATATATCAAGTCTTTCAGACTTTGGTAGTTTGTGAGGACACCTTGTACATAGTTGTCTCCACCTTTGGAGAAATGTTAGGAAAGGTTCCCCTTACTGCTATTTCAAATTGCAAAGATCCCGGATGTTGACCAGATGCTAAATATTATGTGAGTAATGTTGGAGAAATAGATTAGCCATTTCATCAAAAGTCTTAATGTCAGTGGGCAATCGATAAAACCACTACATATCTGGTCCACCCAAGCTACGAGGAAATAGATGCATAAGGTATGTCTGATCATGCATGAATTCCATAGATAGAGTGCCAAACTCTCTCAAGTGATCTTGGGGATTAGTAGCACCCAAGTATTTGTCATATTTAGGAAGCTCTACACCTTTGGGGAAAGGTGGCATGTGAAGACTCCTATCAAAGGGGAAAGGAAAAATGCTTTCCATTGTGAATTGTTGTGTTGGTTTGTCCTTGTTCTTTGCAAGTTGGCTAATCTGATCTTGCTTGTCTCAGACCATCTTTTGCAACTTAGTGGTCTCAATTTCTTCTTTTTTGGCCACAAGCATTTCAACTTGGTAATCTAGGAGTAACTTGGCCCCTTGTTTGGCCAACTCAAGAAAGTATTTTTCCTTTTCTTCTAGAAGAAGGATCTCCATCATCTTGATAAGACCCTTGTTTTCTTTCGCAGCATCTATGTCATTCTAAGTTATTGTGTCATCACCATCATTGCCAAGAATCTCATAAATGCTTGGGACTTGGTCTTGACTCTGATCATAAGGAGGAGGATGATAGTGATACGATGGTTGACCACCTTGAGGTTTGTTTTGAGCTTGGTGTTGATTCTGATCATTTTGGGATTGATCGTAACGTTGCTCATTTTGAGGTTGAGCATAATGTTGGTCATTGGAAGATTGACCATGATGTTGGTTGTTTTGAGATTGGTCATGAGTTTGGTTGTATTTTCCCAGTTGGAAGTTGAATGGATCTCCCATTTTGTCAATGTAGGACTATGCAACAAATGAAGACTCAGTAAAATGATGTGAACGATGCCGAAAGGGTGCAGCTAAGGTAACTTTTGGTGCGTGAATAAGATCAAGAGGATGGATAGGTTCAAATGAGTCACTATCTTTAGCAAGATCAATAGATTCAATAATAGGACTAGTCTGAGGAAGTGGTCTTCCAAAGTTAGGAAACAATGAGTTGTTTTGGAAGAACGAGTTATCCTGTTCTTGAAATGAGAAATCAGGTTGCGCTTGAAATAATGGATTAAAATATTCTTGGAACACTGGAGGTGATGATTGAGATAGGATATCTTTCAAAGTACTCAATGAAGAACTTGAGGATCCCTCACAATATTCAAATTGCACAACAGGTTCGGGACAACTTGTTTCTTGATTGTGAGATCTACCTCTACCTTGTCCAGTACCATGAATGGGGTAAGTGTTACCACTTCTAGTCATAACAGTCATAGATGAAGATTTAAGTATCAAGAGAGGACTTGGGATAATGCTAGAACTCTATCTCTAGGAATAATGAAAAGGAGATAAATGCTAGAACAACCAAGATGTGAGATGCACCCGGCACGAATCATCAAGAGAATGGCTAGAACAGCCGAGATCAGACTATCGCAATGTGAGGCACAAAAGCACAAAAGATGAGACAAATAACAAGGAGACAATCATGAGTTTAAGAAAAATTGACCATTTTGTAGCTCGAGACACTCAGTTTCAGACAGTAAACAACAAGAAAATAGGCAAATAGACCTTAGACAACAATCAGATCAAGTAAAAAGTTAACCAATCAATGGGAATAAGCTCACTATTTTGAAAATCTGGGTATAGGTTTGTGCAAGAAAATGTTGTGCCACACAAGAGAATGCCAAAATTCATGCGAGAGAATGAAATCTCACACGAGAAAGTGCTCAATTTCTAAAACTTCACGCGGGAAAATACTAGTGTTCGATAGTTCAACATAGATTTCAAGATAAAAGATAGGTTCTGAGACACAGCCTGAACTGTTCTCTGATAGAATTTCCATTTTTTGAATAGTTTGAAGGATAGTTCAATCAACAATCTCAGTTTGAAGGTTTCAAGCATTCGTTTACAAGCATGAAGGTTTAGATCAAGCAGTAGTGACACAAGAAGTAGTCACAAACAGACCTACCAAGGACAAAGCAACTTGGCAGTATCATGGGATTCTTTGTTTAATTATGATGGACAAGTTTAAGACTTGATAACAAACACATAGTTATCCCTACAAAAAAAATGGTAGAGAAGACAAAATATGTACCTCACAGCTTATGAGAATGAGTTCACCTCACACGGCCGTATCACCCCCTAGAGGGCACCCGTGTTTTTGGTGTTTCCAAGGACTCAATAATATATGTTCAAAGATTACCTTTGAAGTAGGGGCCAGTATCATATACCACCTTCAAACATCCAGGTGCATGCCTATGGTGAGAATCTATGGGAGAGATTCTTCCCCCTCCCTGCACAAAGATTATGTTTCCTTTCAGAGGTGATCTGGGTAGGCAACTAACTAGGGAAAGTTTTTAGTGGGCTTCCATTCACACTAACCTTTAGTGCCCCTGATACAAGGCTAGGGCCTCGCAGCCACACCGACACCTAAAAGTCATACATCCCTGCAAGCAGGGCTAGGAGCGGTGCCACTTAGTACAACAGATAAAGCCTTCTCAAGATGATAGTCAAAATCAAGAGAAGGAAGTTAACATGGCTTGGATTCTTTAGACTCAACAAAGATTTCTTTATTATAGTGAGGTGGAATCACTGGCAATAGGTGTGTACTCACTTGGGTCATTCCTGGAGGTTCAACTTCCGACAGGCCCTCTAAAGGTGACACAACTTGGCTTGGATTCGAGGGACAGATTTTCTGGTTCTCTCAAAGAGAGAAGAGAATACTTCTCTACCTCTTCACCTTACCCAAACACATCAAGCATATTCATCATCAAGCTAGTTTCACTCCACCAAATCCACAAGATTTTGGGTTTCTAGTTCTCTCAAAGAGAAGAGCATAATCCCCTAACAAGTAGATGTGCTAAAGATTCACTACCTTGTTTTGCTTCCCCAGGTATCCATCATTCTAGCAACATCTGGGTCTCGGTTTCATCCATGGGCATCACTTCCATGTAATGAAGAGCCTATTCCCCTACTTTTCTATCATGACCCTTAAGAAATTTTAACAAAGCCCTATTTAGACTATGTGAATGAAAAACAATAAACAAGCACAATGTTTTCAAATGATCTTCGACAGCCGTCCTAGAAGAAAACTGTTAGCAAGTTTTTATGATCTTTGACAAGTGACTTGCAGACCACTATTATGTTGTAGCAGAAATATGAAATATGAAATCAACATCGGAAAGTAAATGTCAGGAAAAAATAACAGTAAGTTGCAGAATCTAGAAAATTTAAATGACTAACGAAAAATCTCTGCACAAGAAAGTACTGTATTGCACGCAAGAAAATATAAAGACATGCGTGAGAAAGTGTTTCTTCATGTGATAGAATTCTACTGGGAGGAAAACTTCATGCGACACGCTCTGAAATTTCATGCAAAATTCCATACACAGTGAAGTATGGAAGCACGACAGAGTTCAAATTTTTTATCAAAAAAATTTCAAGAGTGAGGTTAGAAATGATTTTTCTACCCCACGGTGGGCGCTAGAATGTTTATAGTTGAACGTGGACCTCTAATCCAGTCATATACACAACATAGTCATTGCTCAATCATCGAATCATGAAGATGAGTATGAATTACTCAATTCGCAAGATTCTATCGATTTGACCTATTGCCTCCTAATTAGCCGGGGTGTTTGAATTACTCTCAAAATGAGAGACAACAACCAAAAGACCAAACTAATATGAAGGATTTTGAAAGCTTGAAAGATAAACAAATTGCAATTAATCTAAGATGAAGATGCCATTAATCTAAGAATGAAGTGCATATTTTAATCTAAGAACTTAAAAGATATGAGAATTAAGCTATCAATGAATAAGAAAACTAATTTAATATGAGAATGCAATTAACTAGAAATGGAAAATTAATCTAATTATGCAATAAAAAAGCTTGAAAGCATGAAAATTGAGACTAAATTTGACTATAGTTTTGATACTCTCACAAATTGCCTCCTCAAAATGAGAAAATGAGGTTCATAATATAGAAAATTTGGGAGAGAGGATGAAGAGTTTCTTGAAATGAAACGACTGACTCTTCATTTCCCATTGAGACAAATATTGAGGAATTACTTAATTAAAAGAATGAATTATTGCCACATATGGGTGACCCTTCAAATAATTTGAATTATTAATCCAAATAAAGATAATCCATTCAAATAACCAAATAATATTAATTCCTTTTATGTGTATTAGCTAAAGGGGGGGGATTTTAATTTAATTTAAAGCACTTAGGACTTTAGAATTAAATTAATTTATCATAGGGATTATTTAGCTAATAGAGTCGACTACTTAGGAATTAATTATAGTGTGAGATTAATGTAATTTAGGGTTTTTACAATTGACACCAAGTCAAATAAATTCAGGTAGGAGAGAGAAAATTGCCTAGTAAAATAGCACTTTAATGATGTAAAATTGAAGAAAATGCAGCAAAACTGATTGAAATTATAAGGTGCCAATTTTGGGGTATTACACAAGGTATTGAAGAAATTTGATAATGGAAATGCTTATGAAGTTGAGTTACCTAATGACATAGATATATCACCTATATTCAACATTTCAGATTTATATGAGTATCATGAACTTGGTGAAGAAGTGATAGTACTGAGTGATTATCCTAAGAAACAGATAGAGGAAGTTGAGCAGATTTTGGAAAAAAGAGTTGGCAAAAGAACAAGAGGAAAGGATTGCATGGAATATTTGGTAAAGTGGAAGAAAAGACCGATTGAAGCCAGTACATGGATTTCTAAATCTAAGTTGGATTCATCTCAGGTTGTACCTAACACATAACTCAAAGAATCATTTATTTCTAATCCAGGGTGTTTGATGTAGGAGCATATTAGGTTTATGGCAATCCCAGATCAACCAAAAATATGTTAGAGCTTGTTTGGCTACTCGGTAGCTTGTTTTGTTTGCTCGGTAACTTATTTTGGGTTCTTGGTGAAGTGTTCCTGTCAGTCACTAGAGAGCTCGATTATTGTTTTGTTGTTTCCTTTACCAGGTTGGTTCGGTGTTGCTCAGTTCGTAAGTTTACCGACTAGTGGAATTTAATTGTTTGATGTTGTCCGACATGTGCAGTTAATTTTGGTCATGACATAAATGTTGGGATCACTCATTGGAAAACATGTGGACCTAAATCTGGGTTGTTGCTTTCTCCAATGTTGGATCTAAGGATCTTTAGAGATAACATGTTCGGTGACCTCTTGTATAAATAAGTAGAGATATTCTAGAATTAGGGAGGTAGTTTTAGGAGATAGAATCAAGTTTTGGATCCTGCATGTATAAGGATTGTTCTGTAATTGAAATTCATTGTATTGGTTGTAACTAGGAAGGCCTTACAGCCTGACATGTATGGAGTTTGAATGAGTTAATAAAATATATTTGTATCCCTTCTCTTCCTCTCGGTGTTATTGCTTTTGAGTTGTTTATCTATAAGTAGGACTAGTTTTGGGAGTATCTTAGGCGTCATTATCCCTCCTCCCTTGCATCATAAGGGAAATTGTTTAAAAAGGACATAGTTTTCAAATAAAGAATAGGTGATGATCAAGGATTCATACACCTTGTATAAGAGAGAATATCAATCAAAACAATAATTCTTATAGAAAATATATGTCACATGATAAACAAATGCCACTACAATAGAGAAAAAAAATCCTTAGAGAAGATAATAAAAGAATGTACAAGCAAGCTTGCCCCCAAGCATGAAGGCAAAACAAAAATATATAATACACCCTAATGATAGCCACCATATAATAGATACACATATTCCAACCAAAGAAACATATATGCTAGAAAGGACATAATATATAAAGTGAGAAAGTCATCAAGGTAAGAAAAAAAAAAGAAGATGGATGATTACTAGATGACAAACATGCCCTCTATGAAACAAAGATGTGAAGATCTCATGTGAAAGAATGAATGCATCATAAAATAATACCAACCATTAAGAGAAGTGAAGGGAAGAACAAAGATGCTACATTATAGCATCTTAGTAGTCATCATGATTTCCCAAGATATGTGTTTCCAATAAAGGAAGAATAAATGAACCAAGAGATAAAGGATCCTTGCAAAAAGATAAAGATAAAGAGACCTTGAAAAAGAGAAATGTATTTCCGAGTAAACATAAGGTTGAAACACAGGATAGAGATCCTTTTAAGACAACGAATCCTTTCAAGGAGGTCGATCACTTTGTACTAGATGCAAAATCACAATGGATATTGGATGTAGGACAAGGAGAAAGAAGGGAAGATACATTAAACTACCTAAGTAATTTATTATATATAAGAGACATGTGCTTGTAATAAAACATAACAAATGTATGATAGAAGGATGTTATTATATGAAAGAAACATGCTAACAAAGGGAGAAAAATAGATCCCAAAAGAAGGATAGAACAAAGATGACCTCTTTCCCCCTAGTTGAGAGAACAAGAGGGAATTTCCTATTATGATGGTCTCAAGCTCATTACACAAAAAGGCTGCATAATGGAGAGAAACATATAAGGAAAAGGAATAGCTAATATCTTCCTTGAATTTGAAGAAATTGTATGATATCCAGTGTGATATCAAGAAGACATGTATGAATTAAATCATAAACAAACTGTCTAAATTCAACACAATCACAATGAGAATGCCTATTGGAATAATGAAAAGAACATGAAAACTCACCATTACAAGTATGTGGGTTTTCACATAATCTATAAGGAAATCTTATTCTAGAATTATTCTTTATTTGGTTATAGATTTTTCTAGTCGAAGCTTCATGGTCATCATAAGGTGAAGGTTCATGAGATGGTGTTGGCAAAAGAATGTTAAGAGCTAGTTTTGGTTGAGAGATAGAATTAACTTGAGGCACGTGATTCTCCTTAGGAGGATTAGGAGGTGTTTTAGGGCTATGATCACCAAGTCCTTGATGAGAAGGATGAAAAGTAGAAGATGACTTATCTTGAGGTTTAAGAAGAACTTCATCTTTATTATCCTTAATGTGGGAGGAAGAAGGAGGGTTATCCCTTGTGTTAGGAGGGAAATCATCTAGAAAATGACTAATATATGGATCATGATTAATGCTTTGATTGTTTTGATAAGAAGCACAAGCATCATTTTCCATAGGATAACTAGGAGCTAGATTTGGAGGAACAACATTAGGATCATTAAAAAATGCTCTTATTTATCTATATATCGCATGCATGTACTTAAAATGTGAAGAAGAAAGACAAATGAAATATTAATTAATCTTTTACAATAAGTCTTATAGTGAAGAGTTATATTAGCTATCCTCATTATACTATATGCAAGAACCCCATCAAGGAATAATATTGTAACAAAATGAACAAAGCTTTGATTCACTCCTTGTGTTTGATAGAAAGAAGTGACAAGAAAATTAATGACATAAGTAATTGCAAACCAATAATGACATAAGAAATTGCAGACCAATCAATCTTATAGAGCTCCATGTTATCAAACACAAAACCAAATCTCAAGAGATATAATCTAAACCCAAAAATTAGAAGAGGAAATGTAACGAGTTGGGCTCACCAAAAATGTAGTGGATAAAATGGTGATCAATGGTAAAGAACCAAATTATTCATACACATTTGAAATACTAAAATATGATCCTTTGACCAAACCTTATTTTTACAACCCAAAAGGATGAAGGGATACAAATGCAAGATCTAGCTTAAGAGATGATTTAGAGTATTCCTTATGTAAATAGAAATGTATGATATGAAGGGAGAGATCTATGATGTAGCTAAGATGATCACAAGTAAGTTATAATAGAAAATATGATCTAAAATTATAAAGTAGATGAAAGATATAGGGGTAGGAATGTTTCCACCTAAAAATATAAGAGGGAAAAGACCACTTTTCTAATTTACGGAGCCCCAAAATGACCTCATTCCTAGATCTGGCAGACTGTAACCCAAAACCCAAAAACCTGCAACTTTCTATTTTTCTCTTGCAACAGGTTAAACTTCATTCAAATTGTACTAGGTATAGGTTAAGTTTGACCCATACCTAAAAGTGTTAGGATCAAAATCAAAGAAATAGATCTGGAAAGTTCTTCAAATTTTCTTCTAGGATCTTTAATTGAATCTGTGTCCTGAGACCTACCTTGCACACAAAAGAGAAGGGGAAATTATTGAGGAGAGGAGCTTGCCTCGGTCAAGCCCTATTTAGGAATTAATCTTGAATTGAAATAAAGGAAATGCTATCATGTAAAAGAGACTAAATCAAACAATGGAATAGATCATACCAAGTTGATGCAATTGTGATTAAGATGTGATCAAGTATGTTGATGCAATAGCTTTGATTCAACACAAAAACCAAAAGGAAATCATGTAGGAAAAAACCTCATGTGGTATATGTTTAAATTGACCTCCATATTGAATGATGAAGAAGATGAATTCTTGAATGAATATATCCTCCCTTGATGGCCAACTCCTTTAGAAGCTAGATGTATGGAGGGAAAAAGTTGAAGATGGATGTTGAATGAATGCCTTTAATGAAAACTTGATTGCTTTTCTTGAATTCATTGAATGCACAATAATCTTCTTGCATGTAAGTGGATTTCGCAATGAGAGATTATGAATTGCGGGATTATGAAAATGAGGGGAAGAGGTCTCCTTTTATAGTGATTCAGAGCCCATATTCACGAAGGCTGACACAGAAAGGTGTAAAAATGACAATACTTTGCATCAGGCCTAGGAACCAATCATAATTCAAACCCTGGGGTATAGGTTGAGATCGACCTATACCTGAAGGTGCTAATTTTGAGGTAGAACTCAAGAAGTATTAAGAGATTTCAAGGTAAAATGGAAAGATGAGTGGTGAAAATGATCATGAAGGCACCTAAATCTTGAGATAACCAAAATAAAGGGCCAAAAGGGAAATGAATTATGTGGTCAGATGGAGCAATGAGAAAATTTTGTATAGGAATTAGAGCCAATTTAGAGCTTTGAGAAAGATTGAGGAAGAAGGTAGGACCTTGATTTAAATAGTGTATGTAATTAAATCCAATTTAAGTTCCTAACATAAGGAACACACTAAACCAGGGCTAAAAGGGTCACAAAATGAATAGAAAAGTAAGTGCTTTCTTTTTAGGACTATACATGATGAAATGATTAGAGTCAAGATATTTATAATAGATTTGGTAGAAAGAGTGGTAGGAGATATGTATGAAAGATGTGGACCACTATGATAAATGGAACAAATAATAGAATATGAAAATGGAGCACTATTGTAGGTAGGCATGGATGAAGGTAAGGAAACACATAGAGCAATTGATGAAGGAAGAACAATAGAATTAGGAATGTTAACATGTGTAGGATTGTTATTTTGAATGGAAGAGTTTGTTGGATTAGGTGTGGAAAGGTAAGTACTAAGAGGGGAGGGGTGAATCAATACTATAAAACACTTTTAAACAAAGTAAACTTTCCTTTGTAACCATTCACTTATTCCTTATCATTTGCATGCATCACATGAAACACATAAAAGATATAATAGATAACACATAACACAAATATTTGGTATCGCAGAAATCTTTGTTAGAGGATAAAAATTGCGGTGGGGATGACACCCACAAGACTTCACTACTGTAGAATAAAGTTTTCTCGATTAGAGCTACAATGTTTAGTTATTTCTGACAGCTTACCCTGTTAAGAGTATTAACCTGGTTAAGAGTCTAAAGACTTCTAAGTCTACCTTGTGAAATGATTTTACAATTCTAATCTAAGAACTACACCTGGTTAAAGGATTTACAAATAAGACCTACTAGGATCTACTCAGTTAAGAGACTTTACAACTCTAATTAATCCTTAATCATTAATACTAAATATGTTTTTCAAACTTGCATCAAACATATACTTATCAGACTTTTTATTCGCATTAACTCATTACCTCATACTGTGTACCTTTCACACTAACAATTCAATACTCGGTAGATCACAATCTCTATCTATTCTTCACTACTCTATTACTCAGTGGCTTCTTTTCTCATCACATTCTCATTAATCTTCTTCACACATGCAATATCCTCTTGCATTCATATAAATTACAACCACCATACTAACCTTCATACTCTGATCCATTTAAATACAATTATAAAAGTGGTTCTAGATGTTCTAGAATCATCTCTTAAAATGGTGCTAGCATTGGATACTCTTCCAATGCATATTCCATCCTTAATTATCATTGGTAGATCTCACCTCACAATCATGTGTAATCATTATATTTCAATCTCTAATGTTCTGTCATACGATTTCCTCAAGATTAGTAAACTATTTTCTATTCAGTGTCTAGATTCAATGTACTTTAAAATTATTTTGGTGTCGGCTTGCTATTCTCGATAACATGTTTTCCTTAACTTGGTAACTATCTCCTCTTCTCAGTTTAGTGCTTAGTTCTACCTTTCTCAGTGCCTATGTTTTCTTTCCCTTTACCAGAATTCCCCGTCTTCTTATTTCCTTTACCGAATATCTTTATCTTCTTTACCAACTTGTCTTTTCTTCATTACTGAATGACTTTGACAAACAATATGACTTCCTCATAACGAATGACAAAAAAATAAATCTTAGGAGTATCGTAGGCTATGAGAGGTGGAGCATAAGTGGACACACTAGGTATTGAAGTATGAAGAGTAATGGAAGTCTTAACACTAGTGGTAGGTGGAGTGAAACCAAGTTCTTAGGCACAATATCTAATAGGCTTGACATTGTTATCAATAGTATGAGAGATAGTATGTAAGATATTAACACCATATTCATCATTGTGAATTATCTTGCTCAAACCGTATCCTAGCCATTGCTCAATTTTTTGAAATTCATGGAAAATATTTTGCACTTGCATAGGAAAAACTCTTAAGGTTTCTTCTTCATCATGAGAAGGCATTTTTGTCTCATCAAGATTTCTAGAAAACAAAGAGGACTCAGGATCAAAGGAACCCATAAGTCTATGAGTTCTCCTAACCAGAATTCTATAGGTAGGACTCAATGTAATAATACTCGTACACAAGAAAATGAAATATAGATTGATCTACTATAAATATGAATTTTGAAAGAGATATGAAAACATTCATGAACTAAGAAAAATTGCAAATTTAATAAAAAAACATGTATAACCATCAAATCAAATAAGAATATCTAATGCATAGAGGGGATCAAGTACCAAAATTAGAATGGAAATGTTATAAGTCAGGTTCACAAAAAGGACAAATAGGTGAGCTTATATCACTAAATGCATATAATGTAGCAAAGGTATAATGTAAATATTGACTAATGCAATGCATACAAATGAGATGTATACACCAAATCAAAATGGAAATGTTCATGCGTCAGGTACACCAAAATGAACAATAGATGAACCTATATAAAAAAAAATCCATATATTGTGGCAAAGGTATGATGTAAATTTTGAATAATGCAATTAATACAAAGAAGATCCAGATACCAAATCAGAATGGAAATGGCATGCATCGGGTTCACTAAAATGAACAATATGTGAGGGGAAGCAATGAAAAGGGGTTGATTTCTCCTCCTTTTCTAAATTGTTCACTCAGAAGGAAGATGTCCCAATAGGCTCATGTGGTCCTAAGCATTTAATGGGACAATGGGCCTTCACTAAAAAAATATGTAAATTGAAAATGGAAAGAGGAAACTGCAATGTAGAAGGAAAAATGGACAAATAGAGACAAAAATGGAAATAACATACTAATAACTAATTTCTAGACACCAAAAATGAGCTGAATCGGGGTCTAGGCTATTGTACTAACCTAGGGTTACAGTTTGGACTAAATTTGTAGGGTACAAACCATTTGAAATTTTTTGTACCTAGGAACAAAACATTTCAAACATTTTGTTCCAGACATTTTTAGCTGAAACTTTTTGGGATTCTCTAACTATTCCCAATGTGCCCAAAAAAATTCTTATAGCTCCATAACTTATTCCTACACATAGAAAAGTGCGGAAAATATTGGGTTAAAAGGGTTTTCCTTGGTGAAACCCTTGTTAGGAATCAAGATTGAAAATGAAAGGAAATTACATAAAGGAAACTATGTAAAAAGGTCAATGTTTGATTCACCTTTCATAAACCCTCATGGGCGGATATAGAAATTTTGTGTACCCATGAAGATGTTTGAATGTGATTGAATTGAAGGAGTTGATCTTCGAATGTAGAATAGAATCAGGGATTCCCTCACAAATGCATGGATCTATGAATTCTTCTCTTAGATCTTCAATGTAGATATGCTTGATAATCACTTGTAATGAAGGAGAGATTAATACAAATGGAAAGAATGATTTATTCCTTGATTAAGAACTCCACTACTTGGCCATCATAGGAGAGAAGCTTTCTTAAATGGAGAATATTTCCTTGGAATGACTTCCATGGTTGGGAAGAAACTAGATCTTGGATGCTTGAATCTAATTGCTTCAATGCTTGATTGCTTGATCTCTTGAAAATGCTTGGTTTCTTGCAATTGATCATGAATGTATATGAATACTAGTAAAAATAAGGAGAGATAAGGTGTTTATATACCTCATCTTGCATTTTGGGAGTCAAAATAAGCCAGACTGACTATGAGATATAATTTCCCACCAAAACCTCAACAGAGGGCTCCAGGCCAATTTCAGCCAAAACAAGCAGGAACATAACATCTCAAATGTTATGTTAATAGGTACATAACATTTGAAACATTATGTACCTAAGGTTTTGAGCTAAAATTGGGACTAGGTGTCGGCATAGTTGGAAAAGATGTGGGAAAAGAAGAATCAGGTTGCTCGGATTAAGCATAATAGACATCAAATCTTGAAATCACCAAAATGAGACCTAATAGAGCATATAATTATGGGTCCTAACTTTTTAGGATGGTACATAGATGCAAATACATTTACATCTACATCTACATATACATCTATAGATATACATATACATATACATATATACATGTATCGCATCTATAATTTTAATACTGGTTCATATCAATATAAATAATAAGGTGTAGATTAATTTAAGTATTTTAACATTTTTTACATTGATTTCCTACTTGTATAACATACTACTAGTAGCATTTTTAGCAGAAAGTTTACATGTTTTTTATAGTTTTCCTTTCCTTGTGAGAGAAGTTTTCCTTTTTTCCATTTTTTACTTTAAATGGAATGTGGAGTGAATGCTAGATGTTTATCACTATTTTGGATACACATAAATATGCACATTTCTTTGATAACTTGACAATTGTAATTATAAAATATGAAGAAAGGAGAAAACATGTACAGAGTAGACAAAAGATGCAGATTTAGATTTGATAGTCAAGGACAAGAGACCGTACAAAGGAAATAAATTTTTGAAAAAGTACAAAGAACAAAAATCCAATAAAAAGAGGTATCAAGATAGGGTATAATTTAATTTATATTTAATTGTGAAGAAAAATGACAATTGTAATTACTAGAAATTTTGGGTACTTTACATATGAAAGTAGGAAAATAAATTTAATGAGTCAAGAAATAACAAATATAAAGGTATCATTGCTATATTAAGGAAGATAAGTTAAATGGTGATATTAATAATTTTTAAGTTATACATTTCAATGTAATTATTATAAATGAAACAAGAAATGTGTAATGTTATAAATGTGAAGTTGATGCTATTATTGTTGTTGTCAATAATGATTTTCATTGATGTCAAAATATTTGATACATAGAAGAGGTTTAGATATGGTTTGATTATTTTGGCATATCGGTATTTGTTGTATCGGTATAAGTGTGCATTGTATGATGTGATTTAAATTTTTTCACTTATCTGTATCGATGTTGGTTCATTTTATTGTGCAACATATTATGGATCATTTATTTTGGTTATGCCCTATCTTGGATGTGTTCATTATTCTTTGGTCAATGCATTTGGATTGTAACCTATAGATCCTATTTGTTGGTACCGAAGATCTCAAAGATGGTCTAGCGTGTTGATATGTATGAGGCACATTGTATTGAGAAAGGTGGTCCATGTTTCATTTCTTACCACTGTGGTAATGCTTTGGTGTGACCTAGTTCAAATTGGTTTCGGTTGACCTTGTTGTTTCATATGAGATAGTATAAGAGAGAGAGAAATGAGTTTACTTGTTTATAAATGCTTGTATGTGACTATATGTGAAGTGAATGTGAATCTGACAAGGGAAGATCTGTGTGTTGGTGTTTATGTGAGCTAATGTAATTGGTAGAAAATTGTTATATCATTTATGTCTTATAAAGTATCGATGAGACTGACTTCAATGGTGGATTCAATTCTCATTTCTTATATTCTAGTAGTGAACCTATTTTTTGGGGAAGTGATCCTATTTGTATCAGTAATTATCCTTTTCTTATTTTCTAGGTAGTTAGCCCAACTGGTAGTGAACCGACCAATAGTGAGAAAACCAATAGTGAGCCCTTATTAAAATCACCTTAATTGGTGTTACCTTAACCAGTATTTATTTCATCAAAATTAGCATCTCCATGGTTTTTCTCATCTTGGGTTTCCATGTAAATTTTGGTGTTCATTATGTTGATGGTTTTGTGCTTTGATGTTTATATCTATTATAAGTTTCTGATTGGTTTAAGTATTTACTAGTATAGCATAAGTGAATAATTTATTTTTTATTATAACTAATTCATCCCCCCCCCCCCCTCCTAGTTATTTGGCATGTTCAATAATTGGTGTAAGATCTTGGTACCTTGGAGAGAGCTTAATTTCTTGAGGTAGATCTGATGACACAGAAACTAAACATTCCTATGTTTGATGGATTTGACTATAGTTCATGGAAAGAGTAGATGAGCGGATATATGATTTCAATTGGTTACACTACTTGTAATCATGTGGGATGAAGTATGTCTTTCTTCATAATGGCCTCAATACTCAAGATGAAATCACATCCTATGAGGAGAGTGAGAAAGCAAGGTATGCAATTTTCAGTGCTTTCTGAAAAACTAAGTTAGCTAAGGTTATTTCATTGAATATTGCTAATGAATTTTGGGGGAATTTAAAAGAGATCTCTATGAAGGAAATTATAGAGTTAATTTATCTAAGAGGTTAATAGCTAAGAATCATTATGAGAATCTAAAAATGTAAGAAGGTAAAGATATTAGAAGCTCTTTTCAAAGGCTTGACAATGCAGTGAATGAATTCAAGAATGAAGGAGGAAATATAACTAATGAAGATGTTATGGAGAAGATTTTTATGTCCATACCAAATAGCTATAGTGACAAGATCTCGGTGATTGAGGAAGTTTATGATCTACAAAATTTTACTAGAGAATAGTTGTTTGGAACCTTAACTAGATTTGAGTTGAAGAAATTTGGAAAAGAGAAGAGTATATTTGAGAAAAAATTTAAAGCCACAAAGATAGAGGAGGATCTAGATGGTGATGAAAATTCAAATGAGATGGAAGTGAACTTTACAAGGAAGCTAAAGAAATGTACTGACAAATACAAAGGTATGCGGCCTCTTAAATGTTTTAGATGTGGAAAAATTGGTCATTTAGCTACTACGTGTCCAAAGAAAGGTCCTAGGCATAAGTTTAAGAAGTTTAATAAGAAATATTACTATGTTAATGAAGATGATAGTATTTCAAATGATGAGCTAGAAATAGAGAATTGCTTGTTTTATGCTAACGAAGATGAAAAAAAACCTAGATTTGATATTTCTAACATAGGTCTGGAAGTTGATGATAATGTTAAGACTTCTTTGTATGTTAGAAGGAACAATAATGAATGATTAATTGATAGTGGTCATTCAAATCATATGAATATTGGTAAAATAAAATTTGTAGTTCACTTGAGAAATATGATGGTGGTCTTGTTAGATTTGATGATGATAAGACAACATATATTGTTGGTAGAGGTTCTAATACTTTTGATGGAAAGTGTAACACTGACAAGGTTTAAAATGTGAAGGGTTTGTGTCATAATATTTTGAGTATTGGATAGAAGTGTCATAATTTCTATGATGTTATGTTCAAGAATGAAGGTTGTGAAATTCGAAAGAGGTCAAGAACAATGATTGCAGTTGGAAAAAATACAAGAAGGAACATGTAGCAACTTGAAGGAGCTACAAAAGGATATTTTCTATCTCAGATTGATGACAGTTGTCTTTGACACTGGAGAATGTGTCACATCAATTTTTAAACTTTGGTAAGAATAAGTTCATCATGTGCAGTAAAAGACTTAAGTAGATTGTGTAGACCACACATTGTTATCTATAAAGGATGCCAAGAATGAAACTAGAGAAGAGACTTGTTCAAGGAAAAAGATTAATCATCTACTAGTTTACTAGATCTAGTGCATACTGACCTATGTTTTCCTACTAGAACAAGAAGTTTACAAGGTGAGAGATATTTCATATTTTTCATTGATGATTATTCAAAATTATCTTGGATTCCATTTCTAAGAGAAAAATTAGAAGAAATTAAGAAGTTAAAGAGTTTTAAGGAAAGAGTTGAGAATTATTGTGGTATAATGATCAAATGTTTAAGCTCTGACAAAGGAGGAGAGTTTACTTCTGATGAGTTTGAGAATTTTTGTGAGAAACATGGTATTAAAAGACATTTTTCAATGGCTGGAACACCACAAAAAATGGTTTAGTGGAAATAGTGAGTTAGACAATATAGGAAGTAGCAAGGACAATGATTAAAGAAGCGAGTTTACTAGAGGTTTACAAGAGAGTAGTACATACAACTATGTACACACCCAATAGAGTTCTTTACTAGAATAAGTATGGGAAGACATCATATGAACTATGGCATGAAGGAGCACCTATAGAGATGTATTTCAACATTTTTAGAAGTGGATACTACATTAGAAGAGATGAGGACAATCTTGAAAATTTTGATAGAAAAGTTGATGAAGGTATATTTATGGGATATTCTACAAATAGAAAAGTGTACTAGTGTTACAAAAAGAGACTGAATAAGATTGTTGAAAGTGTGAGTGTGAAGGTTGATAAAGATTTTCAAAAAAATCATGACTAACACATTGAATATGAATCTCATACAAAAGACAAAAGGAAGACAAGACAAGAAAGAAAAGGAAGAGACAAGGCATGCTCCAACATCTACAACTAAGACAATAAGGTACATACAAAGAAATCATTCTGAGAATCAAATTATTGGTGATAAGAATAGAGGCATTGTTACAAGAAGTAGAGAAACACAAGAGCAAGTTTTGTTGTGTTTACTTTTGGAAATTGAGCCTAAATACACAGAAGAAGTGTGTAATGATTAGAATTGAGTAAGAGAAATCAAGAAAGAACTTGATCAGATAGAGAAGAATCAGACTTGGGATTTTGTGCCTAGACTAGCTGAGCAGAATGTGATATGTACAAAATGGGTTTTTTGAAATAAACTGGATGAAAATGGTAAGGTAATAAAGAACAATATAAAATTAGTTTGCAAGGGTTATACTTAGATTGAAGGTATTTTTTTTCATGAGCCTTATGCCCGTGTTGCCTAGATGGAGGTCATCTTGATATTTCTTGCATTTGAAGCATTTAAATATTTCAAAGTTTATCAGATGGATGTTAACTTATCATTCTTGAATGGAGAATTGAAGGAAGAAGTTTACATCGAAAAACCAAAATGATTCAAATCATAAGGGAATCTAAATGTTGTGTGCATATTGAAGAAGGCATTGTATGGATTGAAGAAGGCACCCAAGGCCTAGTATGGTAGATTGGATAGATATCTGATTGGACAAGGATTTCACAATGGTTCAATGGACAATAATTTGTATTACTATATTTATTCAGATCAAATTTTGATTTTTGTGGTTTATGTTGATGACATAATTATTAGAGGAAAAGATCACTTATGAAGGAGATTTGCAGACAAGATGCAAAAGGAATTTGAGATGTCAATGATTGGTGAGTTGAATTTCTTTCTTGGAATGCAGGTAAATTAGAATAGTAAAGGAATTTTCATTTCTCAATCCAAATATGTCAAGGAATTGTTGAAGAAGTTTGGTTTGGAGAATTCTAAACCAATATGTACTCCTATTATTACCAGATGTAAGTTGACTAAGGAAGATGATTCACTAATGGATGATGCAAGTAAATACAGATCAATGATCTGAAGACTATTGTATTTGACTTCTACTAGGCCAAATATTATGTATGTAGTATGTTTGGCAACCATATTTTAGCAAGAACCAAAAAGATCACATGTTATGGTAGTAAAGAGGATTTTCAAATATTTGAAGAGAACATAAAAGTTTGAATTATGGTGTCCAAAAAGTTTGGATTTCATGTTGACAACTTATACTAATGAAAAATGGGTTGGATGTTTGGATAACTAGCGGAGTACTAGTGGTGGAGCTTATTTTATTGGCTCCCAGTTGGTTTCTTGGTCAAGAAAGAAGCAGGATTATGTTACATTATCAACTATTGAATCAAAATACATTGCAAATCCTCATGTTGTACTTAGGTATTGTGGATGAAACAAAATTTGAAGGATATAGGTATAAATTTTGATGAGTTAATTTCAATCATGTGTGATAATATCAATGCTATAAACATTTCAAAGAATCCAATGAAGAATTCTAGGATGAAACATATATCTATCAAGTGTCATTTCTTTAGAGAGAGAGAGAGATAGAAGGTATTAGAAAAGGAAGTTAAGCTTGATTATGTTCCTAAAAATGAAAAAATTACAAATATATTCACAAAACCTTTGTGTGAGGATACTTTTGAGTATCCTAGGGGGAAGTAGGGCATTCTACTCCTTCCTAGTGTTTAGTATGCAAAAATGTGTGCATTGATCTAATGAATTGCATGCTTATTCTTTTTTGGATCAATGTTTGGCAACTTCCTCTCAAGGGGAGTAGAGTGAGTTAGTAATGGGGAGTTTGGCCCTTTTTCATTGTTTTTGATTAAGTAAGAAAGGTTTTAAAGGGTTCTTGAAACCCAATACAAAGCTTAAGATAATAACATATGCCTAGACAAAAAACTATAGGAACAAAGAGTGAGATAGGCCACTACCAGGGCCACATGGTAAAAAAAATAAAAGCATAAATGACTAAGTAGAAAATAGCACACAGGGGAAGCCAAAAGAGCCAAGGAAAATAGTCAGAAGATATTCTTGAGCAGGCTAGCCGCTTTGGACTCGAGGATCTCCATCTTAGCAGCAACCTCCTTTATCTTATGGAGATCCATCGAATCTTCATGCTCCATCTTCTTCTTTGAATTGGCCCTAGTCCTCTTTCCAGGTCCATCTTCAAGCTTCTACTAGTTATCCTCTTTAATATTCACCATGTCTTTACCTCCTAGATTTTCTTCCATTTTATCAATGAGCATCTTGATATGCTCATTAGAGACTCTCAAGATGTTGAAGCTCTGATCTGTGATGCCTTTGAGAGTCTCCTCAAAGCTCAACATTTTTTCCTCCATCTTTCTAATCCTGGTATCCGGCCTCTTATATTCCTTAGTTGTACTAACTCCATTTTTTTTGTCAATCCCATTCACTCTGTTCTTGAGCTCCCCCACTTCATGGAATAGCCATTTGATAGACATATAATTTTCCATCATGCTATTCCTAGCATAGTTAAGAATATTAAGCTCTATTTCCCTCGTGTTATCACTAAGGAGCACAAGAGTTGGGTCAATCAAATCCTCCAGTTGAATCCTACCATTGTCTCCCTTGATAACTTTGGGGTTAATGAATTCCCTAGTTATCCCCATCATAGCAATCTTAACATCAAAGTTATGCCATATCATCTTCCTCCCCTTTGCTGAAACATTGCAGTGATACTCCTCAATGTTCTGGCCTTTCATTTTCTCTTAGCTATGTGGATGATATTACTAGGGAGAGGGATATTCCTAGTAATTACCTTCATGCTCATCTTGGTGGTTGTCCCGATCCTTATCATGAGATCCTATAGGGGGGGTGTTCCTTTGAATCTTGGTCCAATCATCAGGAGTCTTCCAGCTTGAGCTTTCACCCCTATTCTTGATCTTTTTGTTTGAGTACCTTACCATTGCAGCCTCCCTTTTCTTTTTTCCTTTTCTACTGGAGACCTCCTCCTCATCTTCAGTATTCATCCCTTCCTCATTATCGTTATACTCCTCCTCATAAGAGATCATAGTTCTAGTCTATTTTTTGGAAGGCATCACCGCTAATTCTCTTTTTTGACAATGTAATTACTAGTCGTTCTCTTCTTAGAGGAATAATCCTAAATCTGATTTTTTGTGTCACAATCCTCCTGATCATCTGAGTGAAAACCCTCACTATCTTCTATGTCTGAGGGGACATAGTCAAAGCCAGAAATGTCCATTTTGTCCTCTTTCTCAGTCACCTCCTTCCCCATGATTTGGGATTTAAAGTGCTCATAAGTCAGGAGTAATAACCACTCATGAAGAGAAGGATTTGCAATATCCTTATCCCTGTAGCCATTTATATTATAATTGATGGAAGAATAGAAGTAGAAAGGGATAGAAACCTGCATACCATGTCTAAAGTGGTTCATGAGAACAAAAATGGTAGGTTATAATCCTATCAAACCTAGTGTCCAACGTGACATATGAGATGAGAGCCCTTAGGAAAACTCTCCACAATATTTTAACCCCTTCTGGTTGATTTTAAGTACCAAATTTGATGAGAGCTTTCTTCTCTTCCTCATCCCTCACGAAATCATTAACCATGAAATCTGAAATTTTACAATCCCTGTAAAATTTCTTGCCCACAATGAGGATACTAGTAAAAATAGAGATAACTTCCTAGTGACCATGAAATTCATCCTATATATCACCACACTACCCTCATCCCATCTTTTCACAAACATTTTGGTCACCGACGGCTTGCCGCCATGGGCCATTTTTCATTGTTGTTAAAGGGGGAGAAGAACAAAGGAGAAGGTTAGAGGAATTTTATGCTGATATCTTTTGTGATTGAGTTGTTTTCTTTGTTATTAATGAATTGTTTCATCAATGAAAAAAGGAGAGATTGTTAGAATGTGAAGTTGATGCTATTATTTTTGTTGTCATTAATGGTTTTCATTGATGTTAATAAATTTGATTCATAGAAGAGGTCTAGACATGGTTTGGTTGTTTTTGTGTATCTGTAGTTGGCATATCAGCACAAGTGTGCACCAAATGATCTGCTTAAATATTTTCACTTAGTCATGGCGGTGCTAGTTCCATTTATCATGCAACATATTGTGGATTGTTTATTTTTGTTTGAATCTATCTTGGATGTGTTCAATGTTCTTTGATTGATGTATTTGATTTGTAATGTATAAATCCTATATGTCGGTATCGAAGATCTAAAAGATGGTGTAGTGTGATGATATGTGTGATTCATGTTGTATTGAGAAAGGTGGTCCATGTTTCATTCCTTGCCATTGCAGGAATGATTTGGCATCACCTATTTCAAATTGGTTTAGGTTGACCTTTTTGTTGGCATGAGATGGTAGAAGAGAGAGTGATGAGTTTACTTGTTTAGTAGTACTTGTATGCGAGTATATGCAAAGTGAATGTGAATTTGATAAGGGAATATCTATGTGTTGGTGTTTATATGAGTTGATATTATTGGTAGTAAACTATAATATCATTTTGGTATTGTAGAGTATCAATGACAGTGACTTTAGTGGTGGATTCAATTCTCATTTCTTATATTCTAGTAGTGAGCCTATTTGTACTAGCACATAATCTTATTCTAATAGAAAGATAATCCATGGCACATAATCTTTACCTTTATAAGAATGAACATACTATTTGTGATGGTTGTTCATTAAAAAAAAATGGGTATGAATTTCATATAAGGATAAATAAAAGGCAAGAAATATTCTCAAACCAACACATACTATTTTTATTGCCCAACATAAGTCACCTATGGGAGCTTCTTAGCTCCCATGTTTGTCTATGATATAACTGAATATAGTAGGTATGCATAGATCTCTTTCTTAACAAATAAAAATGAATTTTTGAATGCTTCAAGAAATCTTAAACCATGGAAAGAAAACTAACATTATTAATAATCTGCAAATAGATGAATGGGTGGAATATACTTTAGGATATTCTTTGAACTATTATAATGATAAAAACATTATTAGATAGTATGCAATTCAATGTAGTCCTTTGCAAGATATAATGGTGTATAATAAGAAATGGTGATCAAGAAGGATCAATCCAATCTCCTATTGAATGTTAGGAATACAAAACCTCCTCAAGAAAAATATGAATGGCAATCCCTTTATGGAAAATATGTCAATACAATATCTATGCTCTAGTGGTTTTAATTCATTTTTCCACTTGGAATGAAGGAAGGGAGATAAAGATACAATGCAAAATATCTAATTATGAACTTGATAAAGCTATAAAAAGATGAAGATGGAGGTAGAAGATGATTTATCTACACATGGGAATGAAATAAGAATTATGTTGATACATATCTAAATTTGTGAAAGTCAAAATCCTAAAAACACCTATAACTACTAATCTAAGATCTTGAGGTTGTGACCCATTTTCAGAATGAATTTGAGCCCGTTCTGGGAGGTAATGAATGTTTAAAATATTTTGGTCTGGGTAATTTTGACTATTTATGATCTTCCTAAAAAACTTCTGGTAGCAGCCTAACATGTTCCTGCACATATAAAAATAGGGAACATAAGGTTGTAGAAAGGGGTTTGCCTTAGTCAAAATCCTATTTAGGCATCAACGTTGAAAATGTAATAAAAATGCATAAAGGAAATATGAAATAGAAGTTAGATCTAAATCGTTAATTACCTCATGCCTTGATGATACAATGCCTCTTTTGATGTAATCACAAGTGTTAATGAAATAGCTTCAACTCCATAATAACCCATAAGGAAATCATGAAAGATAATCCTTTTGTAATGGATGCTATAGTTTTCCACAATGTTTGATGAAGAAGAAGAATTATTTGAAGACTTGAAGACGTGGACACTTGAAGAACTTGAGAATGCTTCGATGAAAATTTATAGAAGAGAATTTGAATTCCAATTGCTTGATTGCTTCTTGATCATGTTGGTTTCCAAAATGAGGAGAGATAGGGTTCTTATATACCTCATCCTACATTTAAGGATTCAAAAATAAGCTAGGCCAACCATGGGATATAATCTCCCACTAAAACCTTGGCATAGGGCTTCGGGCCAAATTTGGACCAAAATATGCAAAAATAGAACATTTCAAATGTTTTATTCCTGGGTACAAAATAGGGTACAAAATGTTTATAACACTTTGTACCTAGGAAAATCAACCCAAATTTGAACTAGGAAGTGGGATGATAAGGTAGATCTCAGATTAGGAGGCACAACTAGTTTCGAGATTGAGAAAAGGCACAAATGCCACAAATGGTAATATAGAGACCATGTAGACTAAGAAATGATTGATGAGGAGAAATAATAGAAGACCACACTTAGAAATAAGGTCTTACCTCAAGTTTTGAATAAATTGAATCAATACGAGACTTATAATATTAATACAAAGGTCCAACAAGCATTAGAAAAGTGTGAAATTAATGTGGAAACCCATACATAATAAAATGGGGTTGAGATGAGCATCTAATTATAGATGTTGACTTATTAGGATGATACATTTAGCCCCCACTTTAGCAAGTGCGTGAGTCCACCTCATGTTCATGGTTAAGTAGAAGAACAAGAGAGAATGAGACAAAGATGCAATCATGGGAAAACTACAAAGAGTTAAGATATCTCTATGTTTAAGGATACAAGCCTCCAAACCAAGGATCTTAACTTGTACATCCATGTGCAAGAACACATAAAACATATACCAAAGCCTAAATCTTACTAAGGTTCCAAGTCAACTAGTTGAAGAGACCTCAGTAAATAAAATGTCTCAACTGCTAGAATCACACTCAAAAAGCTATTGCAAAAGTACAAGTGGTCACATGATTTAAGAGAATAGTACACATAAAAAATATGGCAAGACTCCATGATCCAATCTCATATTAAATTGTGTTATCCTATGGAATCATGGAAAAGAGGAAAAGACAATCATGGATGATATAGGCTAGCCATTTGTGTTGTACTAGGTGATCCATGAGAGAGAGAGAGAGAGAGAAGAAACAAGAGGGGTAAATAGTCTAGAAAATTATGTTATGCAGTTTCCGCCCATAAAAAAGAATGTAAAGGTGGAGTTCATGGTCTAGTGTGTGCTAGTGAACTCATGAAAATATATGCATATGAGAGGTTGAATGGTCTAGAAAATTGTGTTATGATGGTTTGACCAATCCTAAGAATAACCAAGGAAAGAATTATATCCAAGGAAATCCATAAACATGTACAAAGGAAAGTGATATGAGCTTATCAAATTGTATTATGCTAGTCTAGTCTACTTGACATGATTGAAATTATCAAAAAAATTACAATAAGAAGGCCATTTATGCCCCCCCTTAAGATGGAAAAATAGGATTGTTTTGGCATCTTAAGGAAAAGAGGAACAAAGATAAAGAACCTTTAACACAAAAGAGGTATCTCATAAGAAACACCCAGTCCAAGCCAAAGAGGTCACAAATCCAATGAGGTCAAGGAAGAGACAAATGCAAACAGATTCCATGCAACAAGTATAAAGGGGTTCTTAATGAAGGATGAAATACTTTTAGCCCCTAAGTAAGGGACTTTTTTACCATGGATAGCCAATTGTGAATAAATAATAGGTTATGATCAAGGATACATACCTATTGTATAAAATATAATCCCTAATGTAAACAAACAATTCTATGTAAAATTGGACATCACACAATAAACAAATGGCACTTAACCAAGGGAAAAGTGGATCCTTAGAAAGGATGAGAGAGATTGAAATACTTCCCTTGCCACCCAAGTGTAGGGAAAATAATATTAATAAGGAGGACTATTATGTTACTTGCAAAGTATGATCACACCTAAAATTGTACCACCATGAATGACAATGAGCTCCTAAGGGATAGGCTAACAATGTCACATAGTAAGGAGAAACATAATAGGAGCTTAAATATTATTCAAAGTAATCATAATTGAAAATCAACTCATTGCAACATATTATATGAATGATATCATAATCAATGAGTTTTTGAATTTTATAATTCAAATCCTAATAGTCATTAGTAGAGTGATTATGATATCGATGATACATGTAAAAAGGAAGATTCATAAGGTTATGACTATGATTCTTCTTTCATTTAGGTCGAGTAATCAACTTAGCATGAAGAAGGTTAGGAAAAATGATTTCTTGATTAGAGCTAGACATAGAAGAAATGGTAGATGATAAAGGAGGGGATGTGGAGAAGGGAGGAAGTTTGATATTGATCACTTTCATAGGTTTCTCATTATTTTCAAATATTTGTTTCACACATCCAAAACTACTTTGGAGATTATGAGTTGAATTGTTAGGAGAATCTAGTTGAACAAATGATACACTAGGCCCTTTAAAGGGTCCTGTGTTAAAATTAGGAACTTTGTATTCACCCAAAAAAGATGGTGTAAAGTCTAATGACCCCCAATCATCTTATAAAAGGGAACTTCTAGGAGGAGAAGTGTCTCTAGGAGGAGAAGATATGTTTGTTGAAATGTTGTTGGAATGGATGAAGAATCAAATTAAGTTCATATGCAACTTTGTGATTTATCATCAACGACAAGGGTATACATGATATTGTTATGGATGAACTTCACTTTGCAATGAAGTGTTGAAGGAATAGCATACATGGCATGTATCCATGGTCATCCTAAGAGAATATTATAATTAAGAGCATTGAGCATGACATGAATAGGTGTGGGTAAAATAACTTGACCTACTTTTATAGGTAAAGTGATAATACTCAAGATTTGTTTACCAACATTAGAAAATCCACAAATAGGAATTGAATTAGGTTTAACTGATGAAATATCCACCTTAATTTTATGCAACAAATCAAAGCTACATACATTAAGACCAAATCCATTATCAACTAAATTTATTCGAATACGATTATCATTTTTTTCAACAAAAGTAGGTGAACCACTAATATATATATATATATATATATATATATATATATATATATATATATATATATATATATATATATATATATATATATATATATATATATATATATATATATATATATATAGTTCAAGGGTTCATCTAGGAAATAGCTAGGAAGAAAACCCATAATCATTACCCGATTACAATGAAAATATGAGAAAAAATACCCATTTTGATAGTGGTCCCTTAAAAACTATCCCCTTTTCAATTCTTTATTTATTAAATACATGATATTAAATCTCCATATTTAAAATTGGAGAAATAAGAAAATGATGTGCTTGTACTTTGATGATGATGTCATCAACATATTCTTGGACCATGTACTTTGATGGCAATATCTATCTCCATGTAAGGATAAAACATGCTTGGAATGTCATATTCTAACCAAAAAACATCATGTCTCAAGATTTTCTATCACAAGAAAAATTGAACAATATCATATGAGCCCACATACAGTGTCCTTTTCACCAAAATGTTTCATGTAGAGGATATCTTTAAATCCATGATGGCACCGGAAGGATATCGATATGAAGAAGAAATATATTCATCATAGTGGCTTTGAAGTGCATTGCAGTTATAGATAAAAGACGACGTTGATGATCTGGAATAGAAACCAAAAATATTGCATACCTTCGAAAATTACATCCCTGTGGTTGGCGGGCATATTAGTAACCAAAAAGCTCCATGTAAGCCCAAAACCTTGTAGCTTTGAATAACAAATTACAATCACAGAGTACTCTGAATTCATTCAGAATTAGAGCTCTGCCAAGATTCTTCAACTTCGACCAGTGGGTGAAAGTTCGAAGAATCCCAAGAGGCATCGACTTGAGTTTGGGGAGAATTATTACTAATCCTGGTCCACTACATCTCATAGAGAACTCATACAATTTACAAGACATTCACTAGACCCTCTAGAATAGCATTGTCTCTATTGACTCTAAAAACAATCACAAAATCCTCTAAAACAGTGAATGAATCCTTGAGAAACAGGGAATATTCTCTGAGGACCAGTAGGTAATTTTATGCAACAGTCATAAGTTTGAAGAGCAGTCATTACACCTTTGAGAACATTGATCTTTTATAAAAGTCACATTTCCTCAAGAACAGTGACTATAATTCTCTGAAAACAGCCATGGAAAAGCTTATGACATCAATGCTTCCTTGTAGAATAGTCTTGAACTCAAGAGCATAGCCACAAAACCCCTCAAAAATACATCAAACTATTGAAGAAACGTCATATCCTTTGAATAACAATGAGAACTCATAAGAATAGTCATAAATTGTTTTCAAGGCTGCATCGAACTTTGAGGAACAACAAGAAATCTCTGATGAACAATGCCCATTCTTTGAAGAACAACAGTACTTCGAACTTTGAAGAAAACCCACAACGCTTTTAAAGAAAAGTGAATATCCCTCTTGTAAATAGTCATAAACCTTGTTAAGAATAATGAACATCCTCTTCGAAAACAATGATAAAACCTTGAAACAGTCACGAAACTTTTGGAAAAATAGTCAAAACATTGAAGAACAACCATGGAACTTCAAGAATAGTCGTGGAACTTTCAAAAACTTTGGAGAACAACAATAACATTTTGAAGAAAAGCATCAATATCCCTCTTCTACTGGTGAATACACCCATCAAGAACATTGAATAACACTCTCAGAGTCTATGCGAGTCTTTAGATCAGGAAAATCGGCCTAGGTAATGCAATTCATTGAGGAATACAAATTAATGCCCAACACCCCCATATTGGCTAGCATGTCCTTTCTATATGTCTATTGCCTTTTCTATATGAGTGATAAATATCACTCTTCCAATGAATCTAATATTCCCAAAATCTGTTTGAGAATATATCCTATTTGCCACGAATGAGGCTTGCGGCTGATGCAACCATTTATAATCACAGTCACCTTCGATGTGCAGCCTGTTAAAACCCAACTGTTTAGCAAGAATTAATCCATGGAGTGCCAAAGCCTCTGCCAGAATAAGATTATCATTGATAAAGAAAACAACCATAATAGAATGTTGTTGATCTTTAATTTCCTTGGGAGGAAACTCATCTTGAGAAAACACAAGTTGAGCTTTGTTATTGATTACAATCATGCATTCCAATATGGAAGTTATATTATCTTGTATATGAGGTGGGATTGTCATGTTTCTCAAGGTTTTTTTAAATGATTTATGATATGTAGATGAAGTTTGAAGAAGCTTCTAAAGAGATATCTTGGTAGGAGTAGCACATAGTTTTTCTACTAAATCATATTATTTTCTAAGACTTTGAGGAAGATGGGATACATGAGGAAGCACTGTTTGAGAAGCGGGAAGAGGAGGAACAACTGAACTTGTAGGTTGTCTTTTATTTCTTGTGTTATAAGTGTGACCAACCACATGATCAGGTTGTTGAGAACATTTCATGACAATGATTGGTTTATTTTGAGGTGTAGGGTTATCTTGACGAAGATGGACAACAACCTTAGGATTTTTAGTACCCAGAACATTAACAACTTTGACTTGATCAAGCTCTTGATTATTCAAAGTTTTATCACTAGGAGGGAGAGCATCAAGGAAAGTAGTAATGATATTATTATCTTCTTCCAAGGTATCCTCATGAGTAGGACAATCTTTTGAATGGGGATTAGGGATTTCCATCAATGCTTCATCTCTAAAAGGGATGTTATTTAAAGAAGGTAAGGTGATATTAAGAAAGGTATTTATAATATCCTTCTCTTCCTCCAAAATGTCCTCATAAAGGGGGTACATCTTAGGAGAAGGATTCACATCACACATGAATGTGCCATCTCTAGAGGGAGTAGGGGGACCAACATAGGTGTCCTTTGAGAGCTTGTTAGGAGAACTATGTGTAACTTTGACCTGTTTGAAAGTGAGAATGTAGGCAGTCCTTAGTTGAAGGATACCCTTGTGACCTCAAGTCCATAGGGGGAGGGTCTAAGTAGGATAAATCTAAGTATTGGGTTTGTTCCTATTTTATTTGACCTTCCCTCTTTTGTAGGCTTAGAGGAGGTTGGAATGTGTAATGCACTATTAGGAAAGAGTTAAGGATAATTAATAACTTCTATATATAATGTGTATTATGCTTCGAATAGGGATCTAAAGAAATTGAATGAGTTAACGACATTACAATCGATGTTTTATTAAGGGTATATGTTGGGCTTGAGGCCATCTTCTGTTGGTTCTATGTGTTTGTAAAGCTTAACCCTTGACTTATAGGAATATGTGTATACACTCCTAAATTAGTCGGTTGTGTTATGTACTTATCCATTTATTTAGCAATATGAATCTAGTAATATATGACCCCACAAGTATGAACTGTTGGCAAAATATTCAGCGCTCCCCTCGAGATTCGCAACATGGCTTAACCACCTCATGTGTCTTCTATAAGTCTAGTGGTTGTATTAGGCATTAACAGGTCGATCTTTTGGTGCAATGACAACCAGTACTTGTAACAAGTGGTATTAGAGCTTGGTCACAGGTTCGAATCCCCTCGAGTAGCACTAAGGGGGAGATTAATGATAAAGAACAAAGATGACATGTATTTCAGTTGAATCCTACTGAGATGACATGTTTGATTGCTAAAGTTGATGACAATTGGTTATGGCACAAAAGGTTTTGTCACATAAAATTTGATAACATTGTGAAAGCAAGTACTACATTTACAATAAGAGATTTTCCTAAAATTGTGAAACCTACTAAAATGGTGTACAAGGAATGTGTTATGGAAAAATAGAAGAGAAGTTCTTTTCCCAGCAAGAAGTTCACTGTAGAAGAAAAATTGAAGATTTTTCATACAGATCTGAGTGGTCTTACAAGAACAACGAGATTCTATGGTGAAAGGTATTTTATGATTCTTGTTGATGATTTTACTAGGATGATGTGGGTAGCATTTCTTAAAGAAAAGTCAGAAGCATTTGAAAAGTTTAGATTTCTTAAGAATAGAGTTGAGAATGAATTAGGAATGCAGATTAAATATTTAAGATCTTATAGAGGTGGAGAGTTTACTTCAAAAGAATTTAATACTTTTTGTGAATTGAATGGCATTAAGAGACAACTTTCAGCCCCTAAAACACCTAAGAAAAATGGTATTGCTGAAAGATGAAATAAATCAATAACTGAGGCAAAAAGACCTATCTTGTTTGAGAATGATGTAGAAAAGATATTTTGGAAAGAATTAATAAACACAACAGTGTATACAATAAATAGAGTGTAGATCAGAACATATAAAGACAAGACTCCTTATGAATTATGGTTTGGACATACACCATTAGTAAAATATTTCAAAATCTTTGGAAGTAAGAGTTACATTAAGAGAGATGATGATATTGGTAAGTTTGATCTGAGAAGTGATGAAGGTATGTTCCTTGGTTATTCATTGAAAAATAAAGCTTATAGATGTTTTAATAAGAGAACTAACACTATTGTTGAGAGCGAAAATGTTAAAGTGGATGAGAAGTTCAGAATTCAGGAAAGAGTACTTGATTATGATTCTGATGAAGAAGACTATCCTAGTAAAACTAATCAAGAAAATGTTGAGTTGTTTTATGAAACTAACAATGATTTGCAAAATGAGATTCATGATGAAGAACAAAGAGAAGAAACAAGATCTGAACCTAGAGTTGAAATAGTAACACCTAATAAGAATTTTATAATGAATCATCTTGCTGATTATATTATTGGGAGAAAAGACAAAGGAGTTATGACAAGAAATAAGGTACAAGAAGAATTATCTTTAATTTCTCAAATTGAACCTAAAACTATTGATGAAGCTTGTAAAGATAACAATTGGATTCAAGCAATGAAGGAATAATTAGATCAGATTGAGATGAATAACACTTGGGAATCGATTCCCAAACCTAAGGACAAAAATGTTATTAGAACTAAATGGGTTTTTAGAAACAAGATGAATGAACAAGGTGAAGTTGTAAGAAACAAAGCAAGACTGGTATGTAAAGGAAACTCACAACAAGAAGGTATTGATTATGAAGAAACATTTGCACCTATTGCAAGAATTGAAGTAGTGAGAATGTTTTTGGCCTATGCAGCTTATAAGAAATTCAAAGTGTATTAGATGAATGTGAAGTCAACATTTCTAAATGGTGAATTAGAAGAAGTCTACATTGAGCATCTAGACATTTTTTCTTTGACTCAAGAGGAGACATGGTTTGTAAATTGAATAAAGCACTATATGGACTAAAGAAAGCACTTAGAACCTAGTATGCAAGATTGGATAAATATTTGGCAAAACTGGGATTTGCTAAAGGTGTCGCAGATAGTAATTTGTATCTAAAAAAAATAGAGAATGGTCTATTGATTGTAGTTATTTTTATTGATGATATAATCTTTGAAGGATAATATGAGGCAAGTGATAAATTTGTTGATGAAATGAAGAAATAATTTGAGATGAGCATGATTGGAGAAATGAAATTTTTCTTGGGTTTATAGATTGTGCAGAATAGTGATGGTATTTTCTTATTTCAGACTAGGTATTTGAAAGACCTATTGCAGAGATTTGGTTTGGAAAGTTGTAAGCCTATTGGTACACCTATGGTAATTGGTCATAAGCTATCTAGCACAGATGAGACTCCTACAGTTGAGCAAAGGAAGTATAGATCTATGATTGGAGGTTTGTAATATATAACTCACATAAGACCAGATATAGCACATGCAGTTGGAATTGTTGCAAGATTTCAAGTTGATCCTAAGGAATCACATTATGCAGTAGTAAAGAGGATATTCAGATATTTGAAAGGTACAACTAATTATGGGTTGTGGTATGATAAATCAAATGAATTTACCCTATGTGCATATATAGATGCATATTGGGGAGGTAGTGTGGATGATAAAAAGAGTACAAGTGGTGGAGCATTTTTCTTGGCGGAAGATTGGTTTCTTGGCTAAGAAACAAAATTGTATCTCACAGAGTACAACAAAAGCATAATATGTGCAGCAACAAATAATTGTAATCAGATAATATGGATGAAATAAATGTCGAAGGATATTGGAATTAAGTTTAATGAGCTTGTTATCATAAACTATGATAACACAAGTACAATAAATGTCTAAGAATCTTGTGTTACATTCTAAGACAAAACATATAGAGATAAAGTATCATGTTGTAAGAGAGAAATTTGTAGAGAAAGAAGTAAGACTTGAGTATATCAACACAAAGGAGCAGATAGCAGATATATAATTTACAAAGCCTTTACTTAAAGATACATTTGAGCATTTGAGAGGTATGCTTGGGGTTATGCCCCAACCTACTTTTGAGTAGTGATGCAGAAAGTTGCATCAGTCCAGTGGTATAGAGAACTATCTTTCTAGAGTGTATGTCCATGCTTCCTCTATGGGGGAGTATCTGTGTTTTTGAGTTGAGTCATGAAGGACTCTTGGTAAAAGGTATCTTCAAACAATGTCTTTGGACATTCGAGCTTGTATTGGATTGGCATAATGATGCTTTCTTTGTCATTGATGTCAATGGGGGAGAAGGATACATGAAAAACATTTGAAATGATTGATGAAGAGGATTTGATGATTGATGAAGAGGATTTGAAAAGTCAAAGCAAGAGCAACAGTGTTGCATTTTTGTATTCATGGAACTTGGATGTTTTTCATCTATGTTGTCATCAATGCCAATGGGGGATATTGTTAGCATGAATGCTAAATGTGTCCTATGGGGGAGTATTCTAACAGTTCTGGAGCAGTCACATGTTGTATTCATGACTATGTTTGTCATTGATGTCAACATACTAATTTTATTGAAGATTAGTTGAGTAGCAGATAGAGTTTGGATTAGCGCACATAGTGCATTACATATGAGATTATGTGGAGTTGAGGACATGTTTCATAAGGTGTCCTGATATCATGGTTAAGAACATGTACAAAAATTCAATTATTTGCATTAGTTATGAGTAATCTAGTGGAAACTATATTCTAACAACATTCATGAGAAGCGGTTTGTGATAATCCAATTATATCTCCTAACAGGGATAGAATCTAGTCAAGCGAAGTTATTCAGAGGTTGAAGACATTGTGGAGGTGACTTGGATGAGTCAACATAGTCATAGGTTAGGAGATATAATCGGTTAAGAGGTTGAAGACGTTGCACGTGTGAAGATTTATTAAGTTTGTGAGCCGATAGTTTTATGTAATTATGGAAATATTATGTAACGTGTAATGTTTTATATTTTGTAATTAGTTAAGCTTAATTGGCCGACTCAAATATGAAATATTGTGCATGGTATAAAGGAAGGATTATTCTCCTTTATTGATAGAAGGAATGTAATATGTGAAGGTGAAATAATGCAACTTAGTGATCTAAGGGATTGTTATGTGATGCGAAGTGAGCCGATCTAGTATTGAGATCTAGAGATGGATTTTGTGCAGTTTGGCACAATCAGAGAGGAGAAGAGATGTTATTGAGATCAGTTATACTTGGTATTATTTTATTTGGATAATACAAAGATCAGTTGGACAGTGTGTTCGGTGATCTTTCCCTTGAAGTTGTTTGGATAGTGGGTCCTTATATCTTTCTTAACTCCTAACAGGGTTAGAATCTCCTCACAGGAATTCAAAGTCTCCTATTGTTATGAAAATTCCTTGTGAGAGGATGAACTCTATTAGGAGTCTTATGATATACATTTAGTACATATCAGTCCATGTTCAAGGACTGATATGTACTGAATGTATATCATAAAACTCCTAACAGAGTCCATCCTCTCACAAGGAATTTTCATATTAGTACATCTTTTTGTGGGTACCATCCCCATTGGGGTTTACTCTATGATCAAGAGGTTCTCTAGTTAGAAAAATCTGGTGTCATTGTGTATGGTTATCCTTCTATGGTTTTTGTTTATGTTGATTACATGTTTTAGATATAATAAGGTTAATAAAAGTTGTTTTATTCAGATAATTGATTCACCCCCCCTCTCAATTATCTTGGTGGACTTTATTTTCTAACAATTGGTATTAGAGCTTGGTCACAGGTTTGAATCCCCTTGGGTAGCACTGGGGGGGGGGGGGCAGATTGTTGGTAAAATAGTTAGCGCTCCCCTCGGGATTCGTGACATGGTTTAACCACCTCTTATATCTTCTATAAGTCTAGTGGTTGTATCAGGCATTAACAAGTCGATCTTTTGGTGCAACAACAACCACTACTTGTAACATGAACCACTAATGTAAGGGATTAGTCAACATCCACCTAGTTCATGAAGGTGAAGTTCCCAAAGCTACCTTGGATATGATATAGTAATATATAATAGACTGTCATTGGATTGTGTCAATGGTGGATGTCTATAGCTAATGTTGTATCATTTTTATTGGACAACACTCACCTGGTTCACATAGGTGAATGATTGCTAGGGGCTATCCAGGATTTGATATAGTAATAGTTATATGGGTAGTTGCCTTACCATGAATGTAGTGGTAATCATAGCTAGTTGTATTAGGAGGTTTCACTGGTAGTCACATATAGCATGGGTGTGATTGATGGCAAGTGTTACCTGAGATTGTGAAGTAGCTCACAATATCATTAAGGTCACCAGGTGGTATATGTCAAAAGATACTTTTCCCAGTTTCACAAATTTGTCATTGGTGCACTATAGGTGATTGAAGTCAAAATCCACTGAGCTAGGTTGGTTTATTACTAGTGCAAAACCTTGAGATTTAGGATGGACCCACGATGTATTATAGGATGCACTAAATCCTCTTCCTATTTGTTTGATGGTATACTTGATTTTGTTGGGTTCAAAACAGACCCTTGGTGTAGTATGAGATGCACAAAATCCTCTTCCCAAGTATCCACTAATACAAAAGACCGGGGAATAGAATGGAACCCACAGTATAGTGCGCAATGTACTAGCATTCCCTCTCTCTCTAGGATGCACCGTGGACAGAGGATGGTTAGCCATTGTATACAAGTCAATCACTACTTTATTTGTGATGCTTGTATGAGCCAGTAACTATTGTTTGTATGATTCATGTATGAGCGAGTCACTATTTTATTTGTGATACTTGTAAGAGCTAGTAACTGTTATTTTGTGATTCATTAATGAGATAGTCACTATTGTTTTTGTGGTATATATTGGATCTACTCATTTTGTATGTGATGTATGGTAAAGTTATCCATCTTCTGTACATGTAATGTGTATGAGCTAGTCCTTTGTGCATATGTGATGTATGTTCAAGATAATCACATGTCTATGATTGGTGATATGACCCTTGTGTATATGGGTAAGTTGATACAACTAATGAATGGTAACTGATGGATATGAAAATAACATTGGATTACAATTATCTTTCATTGTGATGGGACTAAGATTCACTTAATAAATAGTCATGATTTAAAAAGACATCAAAATTCTCATCAAGAGGAGAGAGAAAACCTCCTTTGCATGCGAATTACAAAGCCTCTAACTTCCCACAAGAGGATACATAGGTAGGGTCATCTAGATTGAACCCTCGAGGCTTAGGTCTGGGTGTAGGGACAACCCTATTTATGGAAGCTTAGCACTATCAAGTGTGATCATATATTGTGGTATTGAAATTTTTTCACCATGGTGAACGAAGTAGTTTTAAAATCACCACTTCTAAATTAAATGGAAGATGGCAATGCTCAGTTGATTAAGTAATTGGTCAAGGTTGAGTTAAAAAAAATGTTGTGGTTGTGGGGTGGATTTTACAGTTATTTTGTTTTGAAAACTAAAAAAAATCTTACAAGTTCTCATAGTTGAATTTAGCAACTTTCTTGACAACTAAAAGATAACACAAATTGTCAGTAACAATTAAATACAATTTTAGTAAAAACAAGGTTGAAAGATTTTCTCAACACCTATTACATAGAGTTACATAAGAAAAACAACTACATCATTGTCTTCATGTGAAGCAAAGTATAGCATAGCTAAAGAAGTAAGAAGGAAGCAGATTGGATTTGAAATTGAATTTCCAAAATGTTCTACTACTATGTTGTATTGTGGTAATCAATGTGTTCCCCTTTATCTCTTTTGTACTATTCTAGCCCAATCTTAAGAGTGAATGCTAAGGAAAAGTAAGATTATCTAAAATAATACAAAGATTTACCTCGAGTCTTCCACAAACAAGAACATTTTAGATTTTGAAAGGAAAATCAAGAATGTAAACTTTTTCAAAAAAACTAGAGATTTCTAGACTTTATAATTTCTCATGTATACATATAAGACTATTAATCGCAAATAAAAGTTTTCAGACTTTAGAATCTCTAAAAAGATTATTCATTGGAAACAACACTCCCTACTATAAATTGTGTTAAATTAGATCAACAAAATCATTTTTTTCAACTAGATAACTCTGTATTATGTTCTGTTTTTACCGTCTAATAATATTTTGGACCTATTTTTACAGGTATTTGTTACAACCAATTGCCCAGTATAACTTTCTAATATATATAAAGAAAACACCCTTTTGGACTAGGAATTGTAATCTCCAAGCATACAGAAAATGATAGCAAATTAAAATGCCTTACCTTCAATTGCTCGGTCCAATTGACAATCAGGGCTCTATCCTTGGTTCGATCCTTGAAACCCTCTGGTAATTCCATGGGCTTACCTTCTGCTACATCTGATCTCAGCACCCACAAGAAGGGGCAACCAGAAGCTTCCAGTCCAAGAGCGAGTTCATGCAATTGCCTTTCAGATTTTACGGCAATGCTACCGAAGGAAACATATAGCACAGATTGCTTTGGTTGAGTGTCTAGCCATGGAAGGCACCTTTTATCCGCTTCCCAGATGCTGTACATGAAATTCCTACCTTCCAAGAAATTTGGAAGAGACACGGGCCCTATCGCCAGAGCAGGGCAGCCATTAAAGCTGAGACCCATTTGTGCTTCTTTACCTCCTTCCAACTCCTCGAAAGTATTGACCAGCACGTAGTCAGCTGTTTTGTTAATGCGAGCCTCATAAAGAAAGATATTGAAAAGGTTATCAGAGAGATGTTTTTCGCGGTAGAAGGAGACAATGTCTGTTGGCCTGATAGGTGGAATTTTTCCCGGAAGGCATGTAATGAGTTTCTCTTTAGATTTCAAGTCCTCCTCTGCAATAACAAGGCTCACCATTTTAGAATTGTATTCAGGAAACAAAACCAACTGGAAAAGCTCAAGGCAACAAAATCACAGAGAGATTGAAACAAGCAAAATAAGAATTTAAAGGGCATAACATAGCAATACAGAACATAATACGCCACCTTGAACTTTGAAGGCAAAGTTTGAACTTAACTTCACAGAGATTGTCCAAGGCGTTCTCATAACAGAAACAAAAACACCATTATGAAAAATTAACAAAATGCTTATTGCTTAAACAGGCCTGATTTCTCTGCATTCTCAAGAGGCGTTTGCAAGTGACACTTTTCTTCGTTAAAATGGACCCATCTGCATCCAAATCAAAAGGTGGAGGAGACCCAATTCTATTAGATCTTAAGGACTCAGATCTCTTAAACCCCACACCAGCAGATTAAAAATCAGCATGTGGGTATATTTTATCTTGATCTGGGACAGTCTTCCTAGTTGAAAAAACTCTCTTCACAGTCCCCCTACAGTGAGCTATTACATGAACTCCCTTTCAGTGAGCTATTACGTGAACTTCATCGTGAATCTCTTTTCCTTCATGAACTCCCTCAATCACAGAGCTCTTCTTAGTAATTAGTAATATACCCAGCCTGACCAGAGGGATCCAGAGAATCAAATTCATTCACAAAATCCTGCTCTTTGCAGCCACTAATCTGTTTCCTGCTATTATAATTGAAAACCCACTTTGCTGATCCATTAATGGAATGCTTGAGACCTGTAGAACAGTCCTTCCACTTGGATTCATCATAATGGATAGATTTAGACCCACAATTTAATGCAAGATTGTAATTGAGATCTAATTATGGGGCTTCTCTGATTGATTTGATCGGCTATGGTTAGGGATGATACAGAGCATGAAAGATTGCCCACTTTATTAGTTATCTATTCCACTTATTGTCCGAAGGTAAGCTTGTGCATTTCAGACATGCACCCCTTGTTAAGGAACATAGCTGTCTAAAAGCCCATGTATACGGCCCTAACTTCACATATGGCTAGCCTAATAGCTCATCAGAGGAGGAGCAACATATTTAAAGCAATCAATGTATATACATATATTTTACAGGTTTTTTTTGCCAATATATCTTACAGGTTTTTAGCCCATATATTTTGCAGGCTTTTGGCCCATATATTTTGATTCTCATTTAGTGGATCTTTCCCTCATCCAAATTTCAATGTAAATATATTTAAAATTATTTATAAAGAAAATTACTTTTATTTCGAAACCATTTTCATATAAGAAGTCAATTATGTAAATTAACAGTTACAACTTTGAAATTCCACTTCAAATGTTCCCTAAAAATTGAATTTCACTTTAGATCATGAAAATTCAATATTTTTAACTGTACAATTGAAAATTTTGATTTTAAATATTCTTATGACAAATTGAATTTCAATTTCCATAATTAAAACCTAATATTTTGAATCAATTAAATTCAACCCTTAAACAAACCACTCTTTTTCTTTTTCTTTTTTTTCTTCCCTTCCCCCTTCTTCTGTTTACCCCCTTCCTCTATTTATTGGATTTGATGGGGCATCTTTTCATGATGTTTTAATCTTACTTAATCTTATCAAACTTTGTAGACTTTCCAAATGCCTTGACAATCTCTCTGAAGTTCAGTTCAATCTTAGCCTTCAAGGCGGCTTGTTCTGTTACAAGCAAACAGAGCACAAAAAGAATGGAAAACATGGAAGCTCTCTAATGGATTGTACAAACATGGGACATCCAGACTCACTTAAGAATCTGTGGATCAGTTAAGAAATTCAAATTGCATATTCAAAATGAAAATTGCTTTTAATCATTTAAACCCATCTTTAATTACCAGAAACAAGAAGAGAATTTGTAAGAAAATACCTTTGACAGGAATATGACCCTCAGAAAGAAGTAAGTCGGCATTTGCCTGCATAATGGCTAGAGTAGTACAAGAAGTCCAGAAGACAACTCTGGGCACCCCAAGATTCTTAGCTACCTCTGCCGTGCAGGCCATAAAACTGTCGGCAACAATACAGGTAATTGGCGGGAAAGACTTATTTGCTGCAATTAACAGACTTTCCAAAGCAGGGCCCAAAGATTGCAGTGCAAAAAAATACTCATCCAGATGGGCAGTTCGGCCATGATCAGGCGGTAAGCCGTCTGGAATAGAGAGAGCGAAATTCTGAGCCCCTCTCTTTGGGCCGGTGGTCTTGTGCCGCTAAATCTGTGGCAGCTGCTTTTAGAAGGCGCTGATCTATCCATTCGGTGGTGACAAAGGTTATGAAGACTCCTCGCATGGCCAGTAGCTCTGCAAAATTCATGAGCGGATTGACATGGCCCTGTCCAGGAAATGGCACCACTACTGCGTGCAAAGGAACCCCTCTTATTTCTCCAAACATTTTGAGGCGGAATGAGTGAATCTGAAACCAAAAAGAGTCAACTTTGATATCTTGTAAAAGCACAGTTTCTCTACTGTTAGGCTAACTCGTGTTAAATCTCAGTGTGTAACAGTTTTTGTTTTAAAATTGTGCTCTTAAGATTATCTAGTGTCATAATACTTTAGTTTATCATTTGATAGTTTTGATTATTCTTGACACAAAATGGTACGACTGTAAAAATATAAATCTACATAATATGATATGTTTTTACTGGTTTTTCTATCTTAGAGTACTGTAGATACAGATTATGAAGATCAAACAAATGAAATCATGTGAAAATCAGTTGTTTATGAACATGTTGATCTATGTAGAATAGTCACGTCCATATTTGATGGACCCAACTTTATATCTCATGTATTAAATTTTTATGTAAAACTAAATCTTATCGAATATATGACCAAGACCTCTTCAATGATTGAGGGTAAGGTTTGCGTCTTCTCCATTGCTTCCTCCATATCTTCCAATATCATGATGACATATGATTCTTCATCTGCTGTGAATGATTTATAAATAATATTTCTAATAAATAAATGTACATAGTTTTTATAAGGTTGAAAACATCTTAATTCTAATAAGTTCCTTTATAATTAATGATGAAGGGTGCTCCCCTTAATACCACAAACACATAACAGAAATAGAGAAACAACAACAATATGCAAGAACAGAAAATTGGCTTCTTATTATCTCCACAAATGTGGAATTACAAACTTTCAGAATTACAATATGCAAAGCCACATGGGCATTCCCTTACAATATTCTGTAGGACAAAGCCTCGAATTATTACCCAGAACTATTCTGAACTGCCTAAGACAATAATACAGCCTTCCTTATATAGGCAATTTTTCCACCGCCTGGGAAGGTTCCAGAAGTTTTTAAGCCAATAAGGCCGACCAAACTTAGAATTATTTTATTTTACATTTTATTACATCATAGTCGGCTCAAGATAACCTTTGAAACCCGAACAGAAATTTTGAAGAAAATTATTTTTCGCCATTTCAGGTGGCCCAACTTCCGAAGACCATAAGTCATCACCAATTGACCCGCTCGGCTGCTATAACCCCATTTCGGAAACGCCACGAAGCGCTCTACAGGCTTCACCAGCGCAAGCGCCCGTCACCCAAATTTTTGACCTCATCCGAGGCTTCTAAAGCCTTCAAAACTGAGTTCAAAGTTTCTGTACCCTGCTGCCAATACCGAAAATCTTCAATATCTTCCAATATACACTTGATCTGGCAATGAAACTTTACTGGCAGACTTATATGACCAAAATGAACCTCCAAGAAAGAAATCAGATCATTCTGAGCACATACGAAAATTACCAAAAATAGTAACTTTCCATAAATAGTAGCTCTGCACAAAATAGCCCTTATTGAATAAAAAAAAAAAACATAAATATTTTTGGGTGATGCAAGATTGCTCTTACACCCAGGATGCTCCTGCATCAGACACCCGGGGTAATTTGAGAAGTGACCCTGTCACGACTCAGGTGTGTAGAGGAAAACCAAGACGATTAACCTCCTCCTTTGTTAGCCATGATGAATCTTCAACAGGTCGTCCTTTCCACTTGACCAGATATTCTTCATATGTCCTGTTCCTTGTGCTTCTGCCAACACGACTGTCCAGTATATCTTCGACCTCCTTAGTGTCTAAACTAGTTGCTGGAATACTCCACTGTGCTGCTGTGATCTGATCTTCAACACCTCCTTCATGATACTCTGTCAGATCTGAAATGTTAAACACTGGTGAAATATTTAGCTCAGCAGGCAATTCTACCTCATATGCATTTCCTGAATCATGTTTCTTCAATATCCTACATGGTCCAAACTTCTTCATTTTCAACTTGTTATATGTACCAACTGGAAACCGCTCCTTCCGCAAATGAACCATGACTTCATCTCCAACCTGAAATTCTTTATGCCTCCTTTTCTCATCTGCCTTAGCCTTATACTGTGCGTTCATCTTGTTAATATGTTTCCTCACCTCCTCATGGATATTCTTCAAGTGTTCTGCAAAATCTTCAGCTTCAGCACTACTTATTTCTCCTTTATCTATCTTTCTCAATTCAGATGCATTCCTTGGACTACTTCCATATACAATTTGGAATGGTGATTTACTAGTGCTCCTATTGACAGAATTATTGTATGCAAATTCTGCCTGTGGTAAAATCAAATCCCATCCTGTTGGCTTATCTCCAACCAAACATCTCAACAAATTTCCCAAACTCCTATTCACCACCTCTGTCTGTCCATCAGTCTGGGGATGATGTGATGAACTGAACTTCAAATCTGTCTTCAACTTCTTCCACAATGTACGCCAGAAATATCCAACAAACTTAGTGTCCCGATCTGAAACTATGGTCTTTGGCAAACCATGAAGTCTCACTACTTCTCTGAAAAACAATTCTGCTACATGAACAGCATCATTAGTCTTCTTGCAGGGAATAAAATGTGCCATCTTTGAAAATCTGTCAACCACCACAAAAATTGAATCATGTCCCCGCTGAGTCCTCGGTAAACCAAGAACAAAGTCCATGCTGATATCCTCCCAAGGCTTCTCTGGTACGGGTAATGACTGATACAACCCTGTATTCTGCTTCACTCCTTTCGCCATCTGACATACTCTGCAACTCTGTACAAACTTCTTCACATCTTGCTGCAATTGTGGCCAATAATAATTTTCACTAACCAAAGAAAGGGTTTTGTCACGACCAAAATGTCCAGCCAATCCTCCGCTATGCTTCTCCTTGATGAGATTCTCCCTCATAGAACTTCGTGGAATGCACAACTGACTTCCTCTGAATAGCATATCATCCTGGATGATGAAATCCAACCATTTTGTCCTGTCTAGAGTAACAGGTTCTGTACAAGCTTTCCAAGCTTCACCAAAATCAGGATCCTCTGGATATAAATTCTTGAGTTCTTTGAACCCAACCACTTCAATCTGCATTTCTGTCAGCAATAGTTGCCTTCTGCTAAGAGCATCTGCAACCCTATTAGACTTTCCACTCTTGTGTTTCAAAACAAATGTATAACTCTGCAAAAACTCAACCCATTTCAAATGCCTTTGATTCAATTTTCCTTGATTATTCAAATATTGCAAAGCTTGATGATCATTATACAAAACAAACTCCTTAGGAAGCAGATAGTGTCTCCACTTCTTTAATGCCTGAACTATAGCATAAAATTCCTGATCATAAACAGAATATTTCCTCTTGGCATCATTTAACTTCTCACTGAAATAAGCAATAGGTTTACCTTCTTGGCTCATAACAGCTCCTATTGCAGTACCACTAGCATCACAATCTACTTGAAACACCTTATTAAAATCTGGAAGTGCTAAAACAGGTTGTTCTGTAACTTTTTGTTTCAATAATTGAAAACTCTTTTCTGCCCCATTAGTCCACTTAAATTCTTTTCTATCCCCTCTCATTGTTTCAGTCAAGGGTCCACAAATACTGCTAAAATTTCTGATAAACTTTCTGTAAAAGCTAGCTAGACCATGAAAAGATCTTACCTCAGTAGCATTCCTTGGAGTAGGCCATTCAAGAATAGCCTGTACCTTCTCTGGGTCCATTTTCAGACCTTCTGCTGAAACTACAAATCCCAAATACACTAACTCTTTCTTCACAAAACTGCACTTCTTCAAATTAATCAATAATTTCTCTTCTCTCAACTTCTCAAATACCATACGAATATGCATCATATGCTCCTCCAATGTCTTACTAAAGATCAAAATATCATCTAGGTAAACAATGACAAACTTACCCAGAAATTCTTTCAGAACCTCGTTCATGAGCCGCATGAAAGTGCTCGGTGCATTGGTTAGCCCAAAAGGCATGACTAACCACTCATACAGTCCTTCCTTTGTCTTGAAGGCAGTCTTCCATTCATCTCCCTCCCTGATCCGAATCTGATGATATCCACTTTTCAGATCTATCTTTGAAAAATACACAGCTCCACTCAAACAATCCATAATATCATCCATTCGTGGCAATGAAAACCTGTACTTGATTGTGATCTTATTTATTGCCCTAGAATCTGTACACATCCTCCATTCTCCATTCTTCTTTGGTGCTAATACCGCTGGTACAGCACAGGGACTCAGACTCTCACGGATCAATCCTTTCTGTAACAACTCATGTACTTGTCTGTTCAACTCCTCACTTTCTGCAGGTGTCATTCTGTGTGCTGCCTTATTCGGCAAACTCGCTTCTGGGATCAAGTCCATCTGATGACTGATCTTCCTGACTGGTGGTAATCCCTCAGGCACGTTATCGGATACAATATCCTGAAACTCAATCAACAAATCTGCAACTTCTACAGGAACATCTTCTACTTTCTCTTTACCAGCTTTTGGAATTAAAGCAAAACATACATGCTCATGCCTCATACCATCTAAGAATTTCCTTCCATCAACAAATGTTATTCTTGCATTACCACATACCTTTTCTTCGGTCTCCTTCAATGGCTTTAGCTTATGTCGCACTCCATCCTTTGTCAGGGAATAGGTATTCGCATGACCATCGTGTACAGCACATCTGTCAAACTGCCACGGTCTACCCAATAACATATGACATGCATCCATAGAGATGATATCACATAGTACCTCATCTTGGTACCCGCCGATCTTGAACTTTACTAGGCATTGTTCATTGACCATGACCTTGTGGTCATCCTGTACCCAGGCAATCCGATATGGATGTGGGTGTTTCTGTCTCTTGAGCTTCAACTTTGTCACCATCTCTTCTGACACCAAATTGTCAGTGCTTCCACTATCAATAATCACGTCACAACATTCACCTTCACACTTGCACCTGGTGCGAAACAGGCTCCTCCTTTGCTCAGGTTCATTCTCACCACTCAACAGGACTCTTCTGTTAATCAACGTTTCTCCTCTTTCAGCATCTTCAGAATTTGATGATCTGGCATCTTCATCTACATGTGCAACTCTGGCCTGGCCTTCATTTCTCCTGTCTGTCCTGCCTTGGCGCTGAGGACATTCAAATGCCCTATGACCTTCTTCTCCACAGTGAAAACATGTTCCACGGAAGCCACCTCTTCCAGATCCTTGTCCTCTTCCTCTTCCTCTCTGATCTCTATTATTCTGATCCTGGAAGCGATTGGAATTATTTCCTCGCTGATTCTGACTGCTACTGGCCTCATCCTTCTTTTTCGGATCTTCATTTCGGCCACCATATGATCGTCCACCAGATCGTCCACCGCGACCTCTTCCGTTTTGTCTGCTCTCAAACTTCTTGTTCAGCTTTTCCTCTACTTTTAGGGCAAACTGGTATGCCTCTTCAATACTGCTCATTCGAACCAGATTCAGCTCCTCCTGAATGCTTGGCCTTAACCCATTAAGGTATCGGGCAACTTTCTCCTTATCAGCTTCTGCATGGCCTGTTCTGATGAGAAGTCGATAGAACTCCTCTGTATACTCTTGGACAGATCTTCCTGCTTGCTTCAAACTCTGCATTTTCTTCAGTAGGTCAAGCTCATAATCAACAAGAATGAACTGTCGCTTCAATTTATCCACCATCCGATCCCATCTCGTGATTTTCTCCTTTCCCCTTCTATTTCGCTCCAACTGAATCTCTTGCCACCATATCTTCGCATGACCTTTCAATCTGGCCTTCGCAAATTTGACCCTATCAGGATCTTCAACATCTTCATACTCAAAATATTCCTCACATTCATTGATCCAGTCGATCAATTCCTCTGGGTTAAGATTTTCAGAAAATGCAGGAACCTCAATCTTAGGTCTTTTCCCAATCTTGGAAATCGCCCGAAAAAGTCTTTCTTCCTCCTGGTTCACAATTTCAACTTCTCCTCCTTGATATTCTTCTTCGGCTTCATCCTCACTTTCGTCTCTGACATTAAGATTCATTCCTCTACGAATCTCTTCTTGCAATGCTCGCACTTGTCTCTGCAACTCTCTAACCTCAGGTGTCACAACACCAGGTCTTCCGCCACGTTCTCTTCGTGGAGGCATTTTCGCGATGCGCGCTGAAACCCTAACCACGGTCCTGGTGCAAACTGCCTCACAGTCGGCGATCTGTTTACACACTCAAGAAAACCTGCTCTGATACCACTTGATGAAGGGTGCTCCCCTTAATACCACAAACACATAACAGAAATAGAGAAACAACAACAATATGCAAGAACAAAAAATTGGCTTCTTATTATCTCCACAAATGTGGAATTACAAACTTTCAGAATTACAATATGCAAAGCCACATGGGCATTCCCTTACAATATTCTGTAGGACAAAGCCTCGAACTATTACCCAGAACTATTCTGAACTGCCTAAGACAATAATACAGCCTTCCTTATATAGGCAATTTTTCCACCGCCTGGGAAGGTTCCAGAAGTTTTTAAGCCAATAAGGCCGACCAAACTTAGAATTATTTTATTTTACATTTTATTACATCATAGTCGGCTCAAGATAACCTTTGAAACCCGAACAGAAATTTTGAAGAAAATTATTTTTCGCCATTTCAGGTGGCCCAACTTCCGAAGACCATAAGTCATCACCAGTTGACCCGCTCGGCTGCTATAACCCCATTTCGGAAACACCACGAAGCGCTCTACAGGCTTCACCAGCGCAAGCGCCCGTCACCCAAATTTTCGACCTCATCCGGGGCCTCTAAAGCCTTCAAAACTGAGTTCAAAGTTTCTGTACCTTGCTGCCAATACCGAAAATCTTCAATATCTTCCAATATACACTTGATCTGGCAATGAAACTTTACTGGCAGACTTATATGACCAAAATGAACCTCCAAGAAAGAAATCAGATCATTCTGAGCACATACGAAAATTACCAAAAATAGTAACTTTCCATAAATAGTAGCTCTGCACAAAATAGCCCTTATTGAATAAAAAAAAAAACATAAATATTTTTGGGTGATGCAAGATTGCTCTTACACCCAGGATGCTCCTGCATCAATTAATTAGATTAGTAGTCAATTTTGTTCTTTTTCTACATTAAAAATAGCGAGTTTATAAAGAACATAAGCTACTAGTAGGTAGTTGAAGAAAATAAAAGTACAACTCAGTTCATACAATTAAATAGACTACATAAAGATTGTGTAATAGAATGCGATTTTAATTAGAACACTTTAAATTTGTCAAGATTGTTGTTGTTTTGAAATTGTTTAAATTGGTCTTTTTAGATTGGTTGAGTTGAAGTGTCACTATAATCTGAATGGGACACATCTAGTTTCACTTCCTTTGGTAAATTGGTCGTAAGACATCAAATTATTCTTCTAATTTTACTATTTTCTATTATTATGTTATCTATAAAAATTATACCAATAAGTAATTTAAGAACAAATATTTACTATCAATTTTATTCATGTTTTGTTATGAACCATTAGTCAATTTTGTTCTTAGGTGGGTTGATTAAAGTGTCACTATAATTCAAATTAGACACATTTAGTTTGACTCCCTTTTGTACAAATTGGTCCTTAGACTTCAAATTATTCTTCTAATTTTACTCTCTCCTACTATCATGCTATCTAAAATCATGATATCAATTAGTAATTTGAGAACACACATGTAATAAACATATACTATCAATTTTATTCATGCTTTGGTATTGATCATAATGATGACAATTTATATTTCCTATGGCATCTTGATCATGGATTTTGATCATTATTTTGATAATAAAACTTTATTACATGTATATATTAATCATAAATAAATATCAATATTTTAATGAAATAAATGCCTATTCCATATTAAGATATCACATATGAAGGAACATTTAGTATATGTCTATATTATCTTTAAAAAAAATCTAAGTAAATTTTTTTATATAACACTTAAGACAAAGATCTTTTTCTCATAAACATAAACACTTGTACCATTACATTTTATATATGTATGCCTATATTTATTATGAAAAATAATGTAGGGTTTGAAAAGTGTAGATTCAATACATCGAGAGATGTGTTTGTTTGTTTTTGTTTTTTTGTTGTGTCAGAGGTATTCCCACGGATCCGGCCCAATGCCCAACCTATCTTACCTTGGTAACAATTATTGTCATTTGTTGTAAGATAATTTTCTAAAAGTAAATTTCAATAGTGATAGTTTTTCAAAATAGGTTCTTAGATCGTGTAACTCTAGGGAATAAATCTAATTAAATATTGAGGAATATGTTTTACTATTGATATATGTATTGGAACCTCAATACTAATACATCATAATGGTTGTGTGAGTGTTATAAAGTCCAACAACAAAATGGGATAATTTTTGGTACATGAAAATGTATTTTATTATTTTTCTATCACAATTATTTTGGAGCTTTTGTTATATTCTTGTAAATTAATGAGTTGTAATTATGGACATGTAAAACTTGTCTTCTTATTAATATCATTTTTTCATAAATGGGGTTGATCCATATCATTATTAAACAATATTCCTATTCTCCATTATAATATAAATATCATAACATTAATCTTACCTTCTATTGTAATATTCCTAGTAATTCATTATATTATAATATTTTATATTCCTTCATTAATCTCATTAAATAAATATATATTATATTATTATTTTATTAAATTTATTAAATAATTCATATTCTATTATTATTTCATCCATTTTCCTAATTCTCTCTCACATCCACTACATCCTATATTTATCATCTTCCACCTTTAGCAATTACATGCACCTACTACATGTGAGATTAACATTTACAATTTCATACACCAATCTTTATCCCACATTCATTCTATAACCTAAATCCCCCTGAGGACATCTATTTAAACCTTGCCTCCCTCTCATTTTTTATCATCCATTTTGGCTTACATCCATCATTTGCATCCATTTTCTTGCATTCATTACTTGCATACTTCTTGCATTTGTTACTTACATATCTTGACATCTCTCTTGCATTCTAGCTTCTTTTTATCATTCTTGCATATTTACTCATATTTGCATTCATCTTAGAATCTATGCTCTTCATAGCTTCTTGTGCATGTGCTTCTAAGAGCATCCATTATTGTGCATAAGATCTTGAAAGATAGGAGTGCAATGGAGTCAGAAATGCATTTGCATGCATGTGCATTTAGATTAAATATTTTGTTTTGCATATGTGTTTGTTTGACAGGTACTCTATTATTGGATGTTGGAACAAATTTGAATCTTTGATTCAGAAATCCATTTCCCTCTTCTACGATGATAAATTATCGATTTTGAATTACAAAAGATATATTGTGAATCTAATACTAAATCGATTGTAAAAGAATATGATATTAAGGGACCTTTTATTATCATTAATGAAGTTTATCACAGATGTAGTGTTGATTTAACTCTAATTTCATGTGGTTATTTTCGTTGACTAAGAATTCTACAATATCTTATTGAGAGTGTAGAGGAAAAATGTGTAAACTATGATAGTTGAGATGACAATCTCGTAGGATCATTTTCCACCTATTGAGAGATGGGCAAGGGCTTGTATTGCTAAATCCTTATTATAAAGGGTATTGATAACTATGGGAATGATATTGAGTTATTATTAGTCACTTTTTTACTTCTTCTTTTTTTTATTATTGATCATCAATTCATATTTATGCCAAGAGTCGACTTATCTATTTGTTATATAAACACAAGTGCACTTGTTGTATATTAGTGACTATTAGGTCTTCAAAAGTAATCTTTGAAGAGAGCTTCCCCTATTTAGTACCATGTAGAATCTTCTCAAATGCTAGGTTTGAATTTAATATCTAAAATGCAACTCTTATCTAATGAGAGTAATATAATAGAGTGTTAATATCTAAATTTAATTCTAATGTTATATAATAGAGTGTAATTGAAGTAATCTTAATCCAAAATGCAATTGTGTTTCCCCATAACAATACTATTCTATATCATAAATTAATATTCTTCAACCAAATTTTCTACTCTTTCTTTTTTAGATGAGATATTTACACATCATTTCTATTATATCATTTCAAAGAAATAATATCATGTCTAACAAAAGTTATTAATCAGCAAACTCTACAAATTATATTGACTACATGGAAAATTAATATATCAAAATAATGAATTTAAATAGATCACATAAAATTCTCATTTTAACCTTAGCTCACTAATGACTGGTTCATTTAAAAAATCTAAAAAAGAAACTTAGTATTAACTAACAAGGGACGCAAGCGTCAAAGTTCCTGCCTATAGTGTAATGTTTTTTAGGGTAAAATGTGGTTAAATGAGAGTTTGGTTAAGGCATAGTGAACTAATTGTCTCACATGTGACTTGTGGAAGTCATATAATTGTATTGAATGGAGCATATTGATTTTAAGTTGAAATTTGTATGTAGATTTGAGAGAAGAATTTAAGTTTGCATATTGTCTGAAAGATGCTTAGTACAAGTATGAAACGTTGAATATGATGCGGAACATAATCATTTAGAAGAAGACATTGTAAATTAATCATTGTGATTGGAATAATTGTTTTTTTTTTTTTATTGATTAGACAATATGTATTAGGTCAGGAAAGTGCCCTCTACTTTTTAGAAGTGGTTGTAATAGTTTTTAGTAAATCCAGAGAGTGGAAAGTGAGGTTTTTGCTGCTCGTTTTGATGGTCAGTACTTATTATCAGGCTAGATTGAGCAGGGTTGCTCTTTTTGTTCTTCGTTTTATGAAATAGCATGGATTGGAAGCTCCAGTCCATTGGGATTCTTAGCGAGGTGGAATACACAGATACAAGTAGTGATACCATTGAGGAGATGCCTTAGTGCAAAATTTCTTTAGATATTTATAATCAACAGTTTAAATGGTGGCTAATTTTATAAGAAATCATATAATCATGAATAGAAAGTAAACTAAAAAATTAAAAGCAGATAAGTTTAATTTCATTCCATGATCTTAGAAATGACTGCAAGCTAAACACAAAATTGTATGAAATCATATTTTCTGATAATGTAAATTAATTGCACATAAATAAATTAGAAAATGATTCTATAAAGAAAATCAAAATAGAAGAATAAATTAGACAATATTCTTATTGTTTTAAAACCTCTAAATAAATGAAGTAGTAATAATTGCTTCCCCATTTTAGGCTTCGTTCATTTGGTGCCTATTTTTTTTTGTCAGCATTCCCTAAGCCTCTGTAATAATGTAGGAATGATAATCATTCATACTAAAAACCGATTAAATTTTGACCGTTGTCTATTAAAAATTGATTTTCTAAATTATTGATTACAGGATGAAGACTTTGCATTTCACCATAGAAGAGAACGCATTGTTATCGAAGACAGCTGACTGACAAAATAGGTGTTAGAGCTTCTATTTGTGGGGTTTAGGCAGGATTATGCAGGTAGTAAATCATAGTAGGTACGTGGCATTTGCAAAGCGGTTCACATGCCATGTCTTTGCTATCACATTTTGCATACATGCAAGGGAGATGAAGGATAGGTTGAAGCATTTTCCCCTAGACATGTAGATCGAAGCATTTTGCATTGCAAATGCTGCTCATTTTAGTCCAGGCTGGAATCAGAAGTGAATTTCAGTTTAGGTTGTAGAAATTGTCTCAAGGACTTAATGACGTAGGCTAGAAAATCAGACAGTTTGAAATGCCCAATTCATTCATCTTGCCGCACAAAAATGTCAACACTAGACAGTTTGCTTTCAGATTCATTGAATGGTGGATCTAAGATTACATTATGGCATTTTATAGATTTATTTGAATTTGCTGAATTGCAGTGGCAGAGCATGCCGCCATTAATAATGCTATTGAGCTTGGTCAATGGAACTACTATTTTCTTTAGATTTAAAAAAGAAATAAAAATCACATCTGCTGTATGTATCTTGTAGCTAGATGCCATACTATTTTTTGAATTCCTGTCATTCTTTCTAATAAGGATAAGATTGATGAAATAGATAAATTCAAAAAGAAAACATACACTCTATACCTGTGAAATTAATGGACTAAGATTTAAAATTTTAGGGGGTTAAACTATACTTGAGTCTTAACAACATTGTTGGGAGTCAAATCAATCCAAGTCTTTGCCTGTGTGGATACTTTGTAGAACTTTGGCTTAAGTTCTTAGGCACTTGAAAAATGTTATATCTTTTGTTTGGGGTCCAAAATATCAAGTTTCAAATTATTTCTGATCAGGCATGGCTATTTCACAATCATTTGATGCAATTTTTCAAGGAGATCCCTAGTTTGTGGCTTCTAGTGCTCTCTTTCTGAATTTCTTATCTATTTACTTTCACGCATAGTTGAATTTGCCTGAGGAAGTAGCAGTTTGGTTAAGACTTTCCCTTTCTCCCATTGTTGCCCAGCTTTCAAATTACTGTTGTGTGGTTTGCCTATTTTTTTAGTCATATTTGAAACAAAAGGTGTCAAATAATACAATAAAGAAATAAAGAAACACTCATTAGCATGTGCATGCTTCTAAAAATGCTTTTATAGATCTAAATTTATTTCATTTCTTTAAATTTTTTTGGCATGCAAAATGAAAAACCATCAATTCCTCTGCCTTAGCCGCTTGGACTAAATATAACCCAAAAGAAAGCAGAGACTGTAAAAAGCTAGCTAAATTTTCACAGAAATTTGAGTGCCTGTAAACCTATTTCCAAGTACTTGAAAGAATGGGAAAAATATTTACACTGGAAAGGGAAATTTTTGCAGATAGCTAAATGCGTGTAGACGTAAACTACACAAGCAACTAAAAACAAACAAAATTCAGCCTAGGTTTGCTTACATACCTTAGTATCAAGCATAACCGTGCATTCCACCTGCCAATTGTATTTTCTTGGAAGTCTAAAGCTTTTTCAAAAAGCTCATTTTGTGCATATCCTACAATAATTGCAGTCGAGGGATACAGTTGTGCCTTATCTGCTTCCACATTTTCCATATATGTCTACCAAGGCAGTTGCAACTATAGCATTTGACAAAAAGCCTCTACCCTTTATGCTTTGATGGATGTCCATACTTTTTCAAAAGCTCCCATTTTGGCTCAAACAGGGAGGATGGATGCTAGCAAATAAAATTTCTTAAGTAAAATATTTCTCTACAAGGAAAATAAAACGGCGTGGCATGCTATGTGTTTGAAGCTTGATCCCTCAGCATTCTATAATTTTTAACAACCAAGATCTGCCCATATTTTGATTAATTGTTTTTCTGACTTAATTTTGATTAGTTGTTGCTTCCAGTTAGAATATTATAGTCGAAGGAATTCCTTAACTGAGGAAGATAATGTCAGTTAGTTTGTAAGCTGTCTGTAATTGGAAACTAGTAATTTACATCACCCAATAACAATTGCAAGCTAAGGAACGTGAACAAGGCATCAGTCCAAATCCACTTATAATTTTAGTGCTGGGGAGAAGGAGAAGGTACATTTGACATGTTTTATCATTCAGAAAGGCAATTGGAGATTTTGTATCATCATTTAGCGAGGAAATGACTCCAATATTTGCCTACTTAGGGAAGTAGGATATCTAACATTCAAGCTCTAGTATGAAATATAGATTTATTTCTAGTGGAGGCACAGTTTTGCAATATAGTTTCTTTGTTGTCAAATCCTCTTCGGTTAGCCTGATGCTTTTTTTCAGTAAATTCTCTGTTACAAACTTCCATAAGTAAGGCTCTCCATGAACTGTATCCTTTGCAGAATGATCTATAGCAAAAAGGATAGAATGCATCACGTTGAATCCATTATTGCAGATTTCTTTTGTTGTGTCTTGTGCAAAACCACAAATGTCAGTACCCATCACGGGGATTTCAAACAATCCAAAATTTAGAATTGTAGGCATGAAGCGATGGAGACTCCATTATTTTTGCAATTGTTTATGTCAATCAAAATGCTCGTAAAGCCTCTACAATCGTTGTAACAAACAATGACAAATACTTTTCCAACAGCCTCGATCTGGAATGGATCTCGCACGACAAGGAGACTTGATTTCGGGCTGTTGGTGACAAATTCGAGGAGCTCTTGCCCACCATGATGAGCTTAAAATTATCGTCAATTATTCCTCCATTGGACCAGAAGCAAAGTCAATTCACGTTATTTGACAGAAGTTATGCTCAGCGGCCTCAAGTACAGAGCACAATAAGCCCTGGGAAAGGGTTTTATGGATTTGTCACATGGGAGTTCTGATGAAACCCTCGATGCTGCCATTAATAAGGCTATTGAGCTTGAGAAATGGAATCAGAAAGGGGAAGTCTACTTGGGGCTCAGACTCGGCACATTTTCCAGAAGCTGCAGAGAAGATTGGAATCCGAAGTCTTATTGTACTTCCTTCCAGATTGTGAATAGGGCGAGGGCACGAGCTCCAGAAAAACCACCTAAAACTTCTGCCATTGCATAGAAACTGCTGCTGGTATTCTCATAACTTTACCTCTTAGCACAAATTTGCTTTCTTACCCTGTATTGCTCCCTTGTAGAACTCCATTTGGCTTCCTAGTAAGCCGCATGGACTCCTCCTCCATAGCTGGTCTAAATCCTTTGAACCCTAGCCGTCTCTCTGCTTAACAAGACATATCAAAAAAGAGGCTTAGATTTAGGGCAAACAGATGCCATATCAAAAAATTCTAACAAATGACACATAATCCAAAGACCCCATGAGAAACACGTTATTAAAAATGGACAAGGAAGAAACCCATGGAACCATTAGCACTCCCCACACTTTGGCCTCTCTGTATATGAAAAAAAAATGATAGCAGGATAACCTACTGATCTTGGTGATTAAAGATAGATGAGAAACTTATCTGCAATAACAGAGGAAAAAACATCTCTCTGATTGTTCTGTAAAACAAACATCTGCGAACCCATTTGAAAACATTTTTATCATTTAGAAAAAAGCATATCATCGTCAAATTAACAAATATGCAAATATCACAGCTTCAAAATACCTATGAACATTCAACACCATTGCCTGAAGCAGTCGAAATAGTTGCCCTGTACATGGTAATCACAGAGTTTCTCGTCCTAATTACCAGCATATGAACACACCAAGCGCCATTTCAACTAAAACACTGATGCTGAGTACCTTTCCAGAAAGAAGGAAGGAGGAACTTCCAGAAAGAAGGTAGGAGCTTCCAACCGAAGCTTCGAGAATTCTGTAGTCGTAAAGTTTTTAATTTTTTTTATTGTTATAATGTTATGAATTTTGTATTTTTTCAAGGAAAAAAATGATTTTTCAGCTTGCCCAAACCAATAAAAATTTAGATAAATAGTATTTTTAAATTATTAAAAATAACTATACATAATCAACTATTAAGTTTTGGCCTGATAGAAATTAATACTTTACTCTCATTGGTCACTTGTCTGGTCAAATTAAAAAAAATGCACTAAACGAAAGCATAAGTTACCTGCCTACGGCAGGAACTAATAAATTGTTTTGAGAAGAACCATCATATTAAATGAAGGGATGCATGAAATATGAAATTCAAATACGTCCAAATATTTTGATTGTTTTTTGAACTTAATATGTCCAATAAAAAACTTATTTAAAAAGGAACATCGTTAATTCTTCATTAGTTCTTATACCATTGATAATTTAATTTTTAATTATCGATACATCTAATGATAAGGTTATCGATACAGCACAACTCTTATATGAAGAAACAAAAGGACAAAAGACATTGACTAAAATGCTTTTGGAATGCAGTGAGATATATTTTGTATTTTTCTATTTCAAGCTGTTAATTTCCCTCGACCATTCATTATACCTAGCAAATAAGTATATCCATAAAGAAAAAAATAAAATAAAATTAATTGTAATTTTTGAATCGTGTGTGCTGACACATTCATAGTGAATGATGTTCAAAGTGGGCCCACATAGATCTTATCTATAAATTTAAATATTATGGAAAGGAAAATTCTAACGTATTTCAAAGACATGGGCAAATATCTTTTGACTCTATCGTTTAGATATTGAAATTTTGCAGGTTTCTTTGCCCACGAAGACATGGTTTTATATTTTATTTTTTTAGAAAAAATAATTTTTTTAATAAAGTTAAGATTGTATTGTTTTTTATAAAGTTGTGTAGGACAAATTAGGTATAGTGTTGGAGCCTTCAAAATTATTTTCTTCCTTTTTTAAAAGTGGAATTTGTTTTCTATTGATTTGCTAATCATATTAAACATATTTTTTATTGGATTTAAGGAGTTATTAGTATGTAAATGATTATTTATTGTATCATCAGAAAATGGAAGCACTTTCATTTAGGACTGGTTTAGCCCTCCGAGTAGGTGGTCTGGGTCATGTCTAGCGCCTTGAATGGGTATTTCACTGGATCTGGCATTTTCCCCCCTATTTTGCTTTTCTCCCTCCTATTTCCAACCTCTTTCTGCCAACTTTTTTTGAGAAATTGAGAACTTTGACTTTCTAGTTCAAGGATGACCTTGTGGGTCAAGGTCGACCTTGACTTTGACCTAGGCCAAAGTCGACCTCGATCTTGACCTAGGTGAGAGTCGACCTCGACCTTGACCCCGAGTCCAAATTTCAGGTTCTGAAAGTTTCGAGATGTCGGGCTTTGGAAAGTTTTATTTCCTGCTTCCAGCTCGGTTGTCTCGGATTTCAGAATGGTAAACTCTTAAATGATATTTAGTTTAGGTCCATTTCTAGAGGTTTGCACGTAATAGGAATTCATTTCTTATATGTTGGCCTCTCTAGAAGTTTTTGCCCTAGATTTGTATAAAAAGAAGCCTTCCTCTCTCATTTTCGCATCCATTATCAAGCATCTTTTGCACATCCATGATCTAGCTCAATTACACATTCACTTTTTGTGATCAAGCAATTATCATGCAAGCAAGGAGAAGGAAAGCATCCAAGCATTCATTCCTCTTCAAGCATTCAAGCATTCAATTCATCGAGGAGATCTATTGATAGCCATTGAAGGATTCAATCTCTTTGGAGCCCTCTTGTTAAAGATTTCTCCATCCACATCCATTCAAGCTTCCTCCTAGTCCAAAATCCATTCAAGATTGGTGTTCAAGATCTAATGCAATTGATTTGAGACATCCTACATTTGATTCTACATTCATCCATACTTGTGAATTCAAGGATTCGAATCCTCCACAAGGATTTCAACATAAGCAAGTGAATAGTTCCATTTACTTTCTTTATATATATTGCAATTTCAATTATATTTCAAGGCTGATTCCAAACTGGGGTTTGACCAAGGCAAATCTCTCATCCAACAAACAAAACCCTTTTTCTTGTAGGAGCAGGTGCGGGACAGTGAATATCAGTGCAGATCTGAGTACTCTTTTCGGCAAACTTTCAGAATCTGCGAACAAAATTTATGTCGGAGCAGTGTAGGTCAAGGTTGAATTTTTGGGGTATGATTGTACCCTGGGGTAAGATCTTACCCCGGCTTTGGGTCAAGGTTGACCTTCATCAGATCGGAAAAAGGTTTCTAGGTTTTCTCTATTTCTGCATTTCCAGCCCAGATTCGCTTGTAGAATTTCCTAAAACTGTACACAGACATTAGAAATCAGCATTTTCTAGATTTGCCCTATTTTAGGTTAGTATTTATTTTCAATTCAATTAAGATTTCAATACATACTTTTTATAACAAAATATAAGGTTTTCTTCTTTATTCATAGTCTCCATAGATTGATTCTTTTGTGCATTAACCTTTTTGGTTGATCAATTTGGACCTCTCCTTTGAGAATTTGGATTTAGAGGTGGATCTTGTATTTTCCATCCCATCATCATAACCCAAACAATATATATATATATATATATATATATATATATATATATATATATATATATATATATATATATATATATATATATATATATATATATATATATATATATATATATATATATATATATATATATATATATATATATATATTACATTTTGGTGAACCTAAAAAATGCACACAATCGAATCCAAAAATGCACATGAATTGTTAAAATAGATTGTGGAAATCTGATATTATTAATTAGACAACTCTTTCTTTTATGGTGTTAGATCTTGCATGTATTAGATTTCTTTTATGTGTTTGCATCTTGTATAAGAATAAAATAAAAATACAAAAACATTCATTTATTCATGCTTTGTGTTTTTCTAGTTTAGTTCATTTGCGTTGCATTGGTATATGAGCTTTATTACCTCTAGTCCTACCTATAACATTCCAGTTAGAAGTCGTAGACTCATGGGTGCCTTTGATCCTAAATCTTCCTCTCCTTTCCTTAAGATCTCAGATGACAATTTGATTATTCATGATTCCAACCCTACTATGAAGCAAAACTCTTCTCACTCATCTCATGATGAGGATGACGCTTTAATATTTCCTCCTGAACAAGTTCAAAAAATCTCAACCGAACTTGATAAAATGGGTAATTGGCTTATTCAAGAAAACCATAATCAAGATTCTATTCAAGCTATAGAGGCTCTTAAGAAAGTTCTTCCTGATAATGATCAATGTGTTAATCTTCTTCATGGTATTACTCACCTTGTGCATTCAAATGTTAAACCTTTAGCTCGAGAAGCTCAAGATCTAAGATTTATTCCTTCGGTTACTAATGTCGAACCTTCTTCTGTTCCTTTACCTAGTATTCCTACTTATACCCCTTCTTTGGTGACTACAATGGCTCCTTCTCTTTCTATGAGTGTTCCTCTTGTATCCCTTCCTACATCACAACCTTCTTACCATAATGTTCCTTTTACTTATTCCAATCCTCTTCCAACTATGGTTCCAAGTGTTCCTCCAGTTGTGCCTTCTATTACTGTTGCTTCTTACACTTTACCTAGTGTTTCTAATGTTGTTGTGCCTACTATTTCCTCTAATGATTCAACAATCATCAGTTTGGCTCAAACTGTGTCATCTTTACAACAACTTGCTTCTTTAACTCAAAACAAGTTTAGCATTCCTACATGTGACATGGGAAGTCCTCTATCTCTAGAAATCATTCATACTCCTGTTCCTCAACAAGTTGATATGCCTCGTCTCGAGAATTACAACGGAAAAGGAGACCCTATTACTCATGTTAAAACCTTTCAAATCCTTTGTAGTGACTACGCTCATGACCATAGGATTTTATCCAAGTTGTTTGCTAGAACCTTCTGTGATAAAGCCTTGCAATGGTTTTGTTCCTTGCCTCCTTATTCTATTGATTCTTTTCCAAAACTTGCTAATGCCTTTATTCAACAATTTCAAAATAACAATGGTTCGCAAGTATCTTTGACTAATTTGATATATTGTAAACAAAGCACTAAAGAAAAATTGACTGAATCCATTGGTAGATTTAAGCATTTGCATGCTCATATTTCTTATCATGTTCCTAACATTGATTCAACGTATCTTTATTTCAAATTTGCAAAAGGATGTTAGAGATAAGATTCTGCTTACTGAATTTACCTCTTTTCAACAACTTTGTGCAGCGCTTCATCGTTATCAATTACAAGTGAGTCAATTGGAGAGTAACACTCCAACGGCTCCCGTTCCAGTTGATAAAAGTGATGCTGCTCCTAATCCAAACAAATTTCAAAAGCCTAACAACTATGTCAAGATAAACAAACAAGCGAATACAATTGTTGATCAAGTTTCTACTGCATCTCACAATGCCACTTCTGCATCCGCTGCTTTTCATCTGAATCATACATTTACTCCTCTCTCTGAATCTTTACATTCTATCATGAATAGGTTGTTAACCGCTAATATGGTTGCTTTACCTCCTATTCGACCTCTTTCACCTGCAATGATTGCATCTAAATCTTTTGATCCTAAAGCTTTTTGTCAATACCATTGTCAAAATGGCCATGATACTGAGAAGTGCTATTCTTTAAAACATAAGGTTCAAGATTTGATTGATTCTAATGCATTATTTGTTGATAATTTTGGTGGTAGTGGGAAAAAGTGTGTTTATCTTGTTGGTGTTCAAAAATGCTTATGCCACTTAGGGCTGCCAATATGCCTTGAGACTGATGTTAGGAGTGGTTAGTTCCAAGTATGGGAGCTCTGCAAGGCAACTAGACCAACTATAGGGACAAGACTACCCTCTACACTTCTGGCTCTGAAAAAGCAAGGCGGGTGCACCTAATCTAGACAAAATTCAAACTCACTACACACTTTATACTTCTGGATTTATATATCAGATCATAGTAAAGGATTACTAAATACTAACCAGGTATTCATTGAATCAACTCTACTATGTAGGATAAAATGGCCTTGTGAAAGGTATTACTGGTGATTGATATTCAAAGATGCAAGAAATAGCCAAAGACCATCAAGCATTGGACTCAACTGAATATACTAGTCCTTGATCAGTGCCATTATCCATTGGGCAGCACTCAAAAACAAATATAGAACATGAACCAACTACTGCCAAAGACTCAAATCCATAAATACAACTATTCCATCCCATCCACTACTTATATGATCCTTCTGTAGATGAATCTAATGAATTTATGCCCTATCCAAAGTGTCTTTCACTTGATCCTAGATCAAGAACTAAAGACTAGAACATATACAAAGGCAACCCAATGTAATGGACCAGAAAATCCAAAACTCATAAGACTGACACCAAGGAGAGACTTGAAAGCATGAGAATAGTTATATTAAGTATGATGAGGCATGTACATGTTTATACCAAAAATGAGACTACCACTTCAATAACTTGAAAAAGATGCAAAGAAGTTCCAATAAGCTTCCTACAATGCGACCGAATTTTCTATTTCCTTGGAACTGACAAAATTTAGAACCCTTGACAAGTCAAAAACTTGCAATATATACCACCTGTCATCTTGGAAACCCAAAATAGGTTGCAACAAGCTACGGATGACTGGGGTCAAAGTTTCACCCACCTAACCAACTGGAACACATCAAAAAATTAATGCAAGGGCAGGAAACCAAGGAATCCAGAGAGAGAAAATGTCAAACAAATCTGCAATTATGAAAATCTACGAGCCAGGATAGAAAACTAGGAATTGCCATGAAAATCAGTCTAATCAACCACCTGCAAACACACCTTGAGCACAAAACCACACTACAACAGCAAGCGCCACCAAACCAATCAAATCTGGCCATGAAAGCATTCAACCCTGGTACTTCCTGTCGCAAAACTCTCTGCAAGTTTGAAATTAAATCCCAACAGTCACATTCATGGCGCCAGAAGTGAATCGACAGTCATCATTCCAAATCGGATCAACTTTAAGTCCTGACCACAGATCATTTTATCTTTCCCGGGCTTCGCAACTTAACCTTTATCTTTAGTCACGCAACCGCGCGGTCATGAACTTCACCACCACAGGAATCTGGTTTCATCTTATGCTTGGTTGCATGATCGCAAGGCACCAAACTAACCCTTGCGATCATGTGACCGCGATCTCCTAGTCGTGTGGTTACAATCACTCCCTACCAAAAAATCCTCAGCCATGTTACCTCCACAACCCCGGAACCGCGACAACAGTTGTCACATGATCGCATAGCACGGAGACGGGCTATGCAAACATGCGACAACCCATGAACCTTAACCGCCACCATAACCGTCGCTACTACCTGCCATTAAGTAACGGTCCCACCAAGCACATCCACCTCATCACCCCACCGACCAATCAAAACTGAGCACATCACCGAGCAAGCGGCCCCAATTTACCTGGCGAACTGGCGACTGAAGAACTTTCACCAGTTCGTGAAATACTTTCCACCATCACTAAAAAACTTCATGATCACATGACCACTGTTCGCTGAATCACCAAATAAACTAAGGCATCACCAAAACATTACGCAAACCAGCGAACAAGAAGAAAATTTGTCGGGCCACTAAATATTTTATCACAACTACCACACCAAGAAATTCAACTGTGCCCACGCAGGAAGATTCACGGTCGTCTCATAATCTCATAGACCTAACACACTTCATAAGCTTTTACGCCAACCCTTGATTTTATATGGATGTCAGGTCCCACTGCCCTTATCCGCCAACGGGCCCCAAGTGACAGATGTCAATCGGTCGCATGGTCGCATGTCAGAAATTCCTAACATGTTATCATGCGACAACCAATGAAAACATGTACCTTCACTTCCTTTTTGACATCGGGACCACCATCGAAGAAATTCCACCTCACCATCGTAGACACGTGTCAACTAGTTGCATGATCGCATAGCCAAAAGATGGCCCTTGTGATCATGCGACAACCAACCAAAGGCCGCCACATAACCACCTCCGGGACCACAATACTTCCATCAACGCGCCCCAGCACAAAAAAACTCTGACATGCAATCATGTGACAACCAATCGCTTTGAAACCTTTGAAGACCCGGGCCCACCATCCATCGCACTTGCACAGTTAGGGAACGCCAGCAAACAGGAAAATGTGAGGTCGAAAACACACAGGGTTTCTAACACCAAAAGATAAGTGCACAAAAGCTAGAAGGCACAAGGTTGAAAACAACGAGGGTTTTCACACAGACCGAAAATATTATGGGTTTTCAAAAACACTGTGGGTTTTTTACACTATGGCAGATTCTTGAAATTATTTCCTGCAGACCTTAGAACTTGAATAACTTTCTGGATTTTGTGATTCAGGAGATGCACACCATGAAACACTATGAAACACTATGGATTTTCATCGCAAGATAAAATTGTGATTGCAGGCATGGCAAGACAGCATTACAAAATATTTGTGGGGAACGGGCCATTTTCAAAGAATTTTGCATTGATAGGAAAATGGACTAACATATCCTCCTAATCAAAACCTTCAAATCTATAGGAATCCTTTACCTACAGATGATACTAATACCATTGCTCATCCATCTTCTATGGATATCATTTATAATTCAAAGATGGATGATCTTAATCACATTGTTAATCAAGTGGAGCATGTTGTTCAAACTATATCTCCACCTCAGCTTCAAACTCAACCTCAAGCTCCACCTCAACCTACACCAAAACCGTAGCCTAAATTGAAAACTCAACCTAAACCTCAAAAACAACCTAAAAATAAAAGACCTCAGGAACTCTTGATTACCTTTGATGATTCTAAGACTATTAAAGCTCCTAATGGTCCCCTTTACATTTATGCTAGGATTTCTAAGATATCTACATGTGGTTGTCTAGTTGATCCTACATCCTTAGTCAATGTTATTACTAAAGAAAATATTTTTATGAAAAACTTGCAACATGATTCTTATGATACATATGATGTGTGGATTCAAACTTGTAATGGTTTTCTGTATCCATCATTTGGTTCTATTGATTTTCCAGTTGAACTTTGTGGTAAAATTGTGAATGCTACCTTTGTTGTTGTTCCTAATTCCGATCAATTTCAAGTTAAGCTTAGTTTGCCTTGGTTGAATTCCATGCATTTTGTTGCTTCTCCTATCCATAAATGCCTTAAATTCATTCATGATGATGAAGTGAAGAAAATTAACCATAGTTTATATCAACCTTCTAGGCCCAGGGATTGTGCTACCCTTGACTTCTTTTGGCCTTCATTACCTAATTCATGTCCTTCTCAACCTGATAATCTCTTTCGCTCATATCAAACCTATAAACATCGCAAGATTCTCTAGTTAAGCATGCCTCCAATGGATCTTAATCATGGTCCTTTTCCTACACCTTCCATACCTCCTTTATCTATGGCTTCTAGTTTTGTTAATCAAGCTCCTACTATTGCTTGCCAGTCTACTGATAATCCTACTAATCCTCCTATAGAACCTATGAAGGATCCGGTAGTTGTTCCTCCTAGTTCTCAACATATTTCAAACAAGATGAAATGTAATCAATTTTCTAATGAACCTTGTAAAAAGCATCATGCTCAGGCTAAGGCTCGTACTATTGTTCTTCAAAGTTATTTACCTTCTTTTGATCAATCTATGCATGATGTGTTAGAAGAAGTTGATGCTAATAATGATGTTAAGATGCATGATTATGATGATTCTATTCGTATCTTAGATCCTATTTTGATTAATCTAGATGAAGAAGATACTCTTGATGATGATAATGATGAATATGAGACTATTGACATTGATACAGATTTACCTAATATGCTTTCATCACAATTAACAATTACACCTAGTATCGAACATCGTGATTCTTGTTGTCACTAAGGATTGCACCCAATTTGCTAAGTGTTGAACCCAACAATCCTATGAAACATGGGACTATTCTTAGGCTATGGGTAACCTATCCAAGAATAGACCTCCGAATTAAGGGCCAGCTTCCCTATGGATCACTTGAAACTTATCTAAACTTTTAGGAGGAAAGGGAGAGAGTACATAAAATAAACAACTGCATTTGAATTAAACAAAGGTGATCCATCGAATTTTAAAGAAGGTCCACAACTGAAAGATAAGTTTACTCCAACAGTAAAACAAATCTAACTCACAACTCAATCTCGCTTTCTCAACTCTTAGTGAAACAAGGTACTTAGAATGCAAAAAAAGAAGAAAACTTAACAAATCTGATATTCTTGATTGCACACAAATCACACTACCGAATTAAGATAAATCCCTGAACAACAACTTGAATTCAATATGCAAATTAAGGATATAGAAACATCACAATAATCCAGCATATGACTTCAAAAGAAAACCTGGAATTATAGGAGAAACAAGAAGGATCAATTTTATTGCTGAAAAGAAACTAAGTACAAGTGTGTCTCTCAGAGCTACAACACTCCTATCAGAGAGAAAGAAATGAAGAGCTAACCTTAATCACCAAAAGCGAGAGGTATAAAAGCTAAAACTAGGAATCTTCATTCAAACTCCACTACCTCCTAAGAATAGAAAAAAGGTCAAAAATGGACCCATGAGGCTGCATCATGGTTTGAATGCCAAATTCCCAGATTCCTAGGGGTGAGGAAAGTGGGGCCCTAAAAATAGATAGTCAAAGTAACAACCATCCTACCCACTAAGTCATGGATTGAACATATTCTGACGATAGTTTATAAAACACCATCGCTAGAATTTACATTAATGGAATATGCAATGACTCATCATTAAGAAACTACCCCACTATGACACAAAATGGGCCTAGTATATTTAAAAAATAATCTCAATCCACAAAATGGGGAAACACATTTTTAAAAATAATTATTTTTCCAAAGACCCACCTATGCCTAAGAAACAAAATATGGACTAAGATATACTCTGAAAAAACACTCAACCCAAAATGGGGAGGACATCCAAAGTATTTACAATTTGAAATAAATCTATATCATACCTGTTAGTGCTCAAATCTGTAGATGATTTCAAATTCATAAATATTTGATCAAATCATAACTCCAATAATCCCAATAGATGCATCTGTCAAAATGCAAGCACTAAGGTATTAAGGTTGCAAAACCTTCTTCACTCCGAGTATAAAACTTAGGTGGGTTTACCTTCTAAAGCTAATTATTCTCAGATAATCTAAGTTGAGTTTAACAATATGAATCAACTTCTTCACTGTTGTGTTTTCCACTCCAGAATCAGCTCAGGAAGACATCAAAACTCTTAATATAGCCCAAATTATCCTGATGCACAATACTGTAGTGAAAATTATGAATGAGAGCACATGAAACAATGGCATAAGGATATTCATCCCTCTTCTTTTTATGAGTTTAAACCCAAGGAAGGATAACCTTTTAAAGCTTCTTTAAAGCATTACAATAAACATCCATCAACTTGTCATAGAATACTTCAGATAAAGATTATGCAATAAAAGTAAAATTGATCAGTTGTCGGTATTTCTTGGTGATACAAATGTACATACAGTTTAAACCAGTGCCTTATTTATTGGGCAAAAGAGTCAAACCCTACAGCCACTGAATCATACTGAAACAAGTATACTAAAACCAAAATTAAATGCTTGACATTTCACCTTTTCAATTCCCCTATCTATCATCAAATTCATATTTAGACAATTAATTCCCAGAGGCCTCCCCTAAGATTTATTCTTTCCTTGAAAGATACTTGAGCTCAACCCCTATATTTACCTAGTAAACAATGCATTGAAAAGTCTTGCTGTTAAATGAATAAGAAAATCAAAACATCCACATATGAAGACAACAAATGATAAAAAAAGTAGTTCCAGTATTTTGTATTAGTATTTCAAAAGTTTCAATACAGTTTTTCAAACTTAGCAGAAAATAAAGCTCTATATTCAGAACCTTCTTTACAAAATTGTATCACCTCAAATGAACAAAAACTTTCTATATATATCTACAGCCATCTTGGAATCCTCAAAAGGATGCAACAAGCTTTGGATGGCTGGGAAAAGATCTTGCACTAAAAACAAAAGTACAAACTGAAAGATATTTGATTATGACAATAGAATGTAGTTCTCAACTAAACAATTTTGCAGGTGGCACCTTCGTCTAAAGATATTTCAGAGTAGTTGCTAAGTTTGTTACATGAATGATGACCGCCATTACAGGCTAACCTACATCATCATCTATTTGAAACATGCTCTCCCTCAAATTCTAGATCAGGTTCCATGTGCACCCTATTCTTCTTCCTCTTCTATCATTTGGGCAGCTGGCTTCTTCTTCTTCTTCTTTGTCATTTTGTCCCATGCTGCCACATCATCATTAGATGGCCAATTATAATCCTGCTACTCCTATAGTGATCTAATCAACTGATCCCACATGGAATCAGTTATATTCTTAGCCTCCACTATAAATCTTATGCAATCACTTTCAATCATAAATAAACTATCAATTATATTGTTGCACCTTTTCAAATCTAAAGCATTGTCACTACCAAGGAAAGCATCTTGTTTAATTATCAACTTATCCATTGATGTTTTCCATTCTTGTAAGTTAATCAAACTTCCACTATCATCATACATAGAAGGAAAGTATTTATTGTAATTCCCATCAAACATAACCAACTTGGATGCTATTTGGTTAGATTTACCTTTAAAGAAACTAGATATAGCACTTACTAAACCAATCTTTTCATAAACTTCAGTTACTAACTTAGGAATATCAGACTTGTATTCTTGCAAGTCATCAAGCTTATCAAATAATGAACTTCTTCATGACCATGTACTATAAAGTGGCTTCAAATTGATCAAAGATTCATTCACTTTTCCATTGGCCTGGAGCAATAGGCTGACTGATTTATGGACTGACTCCATCCTTTCTTTTATCTTACCCTGCCTATACTACACAATCTTTGCCACAGTGTCCAAAGATGCATCCAATCTCATCTTTTTTAAATCTTCAACAGGCTCATTAGGTACTTCTACATCAATATGAATAGGGGCCTCAATCTGTACTCGGAGGGGAGGAACTATCTTTGAGGCTTCTTCAAGCCTAACCTTCAATTCTGCCAACTCATCTTCCAATTGCTTGATCTTCATCATTTTTAGGTCTCTATCTTTGGCCACCATGCTTGAATTTTCAAATAACTTTGAATACATTTGTGATAACTGAACTATCATTGCTTCATTGAGGTTATCCCAATGAGTCACTCACTTAGAAACCCCAAGATCAGTAGTGTTTTTTATAGTCCATATAATCTTATTTCCTTCCATGTGATCATTTATACTCAATAGAGATGGATTTTTAGTCTTAGGGGCAATAGACCACATTGCAACAGCCTGGGATTTAGGGTCATAGCCACTTCCTCTAATCATGTCACCAATATGAACTTCATAGGATAGACTACCTTGTGGTTGTTTCCTTATTTGATCTATAATAAAGGTAGAATTCAAATCCCATCCTGGAGTTAGTAGCATTCCACTTGCTTTGACCATCTCTCTGGCTTCATCCACAGTTATGGGATCAAGGCTGGGATCATAAGAGGCTAAAGCCCTCAAAATCTCTTCACTTGGTTCCACCCCTTCAGGCATGGCCTTAGCTACTTCTTTTTTCTTATTCGAAATAAGAAAACTCTTGAATTCATCACTCTTGATGAATTGGTCGTCACTTAAAAACTCTTCTTGATAAACTTCTTTGATATCCTGTCCTAACCAAAGGGACTACTCCTCATTTTCCTCATTAGTAGCCACCTTCTTGCTGGTTCTTATTGTTTTCCTCAATTGGTGATGGTAAGCCCTATCACCAAGCACAAGAACAGATGCTCTATCAATCACTCTCTTTTGTTTTTCTTCCCTAGAAGGCTCTCCTTTCTCAAGCCTCTGTTTCTTCAAAGGTGGCTCAAGGAGGTTCTCTGCTTCTAGTTAGTCTTGAGTAAGATCAACAACTGGTGGATCCCCAACTTGTGGTGGGCTATTCCCTTCTTGAGATTCATCAGAAAACTTCTCAGGATCAGAGGATGAGTAATCCTTCCTTTTCTTTCACTTCTTTTGATCAATCAATTTCTCCAATTGATTTGACATAGTGCCATGCATCTCTATCATCTTGTCAATTCTTTTCAAATAAGAAAGGTCAGGGAAAAAACCCTCAAAAGGAATTTGGGCTACCTTCACCTTATTTGATAGATCTTTCAAATCAAAGAACCTATTCCATCTCCTAGTGACCTCATCCTTCTCCACAACATTTTTTATCACATCCTCTTCATCGAGGCCTTCATGTTCCTTAATGACACCAATATTAGGGATTAGGGTCAACCTTGCAATCCTAATAAACCCTCAAGGTCCACATGTCTCCAAAAACTAGATACCATCTTGAATTGATTTAACCATGCAGTGATTTGTGGGAAAGCCCTCTTGCCAATCAAGAAATCACCAATTCTGAACTACCTCGGTGTGAAAGTACCCTTCTGATGCGGGGCCAAAAGTTCTCTATGTATCCACATCAACTGCTAGATGAATTCTAAAGCAGCAACTCTTGGTGGCACAAATTTTGGTAACAAATGTGGGGGTTGGGGACAACCATAGACTCTTAAAATTGTAGAATTCTCTCCAAAGTAGAAGTCACCCCAATTATGGTTTCCATCCCATTTGTTTTCAAACTGCTTAGGTCTTAGGAGTTTAAGGATCCTTGTTGTATCCTTGTAACATTGATGCCTACAATCTTTATAATTGGAAAAACAATGAAATTTTGAAAAACACAGAAGTCACCCTCATGTGAAGTAGAATTCCATTTGCTCACCCACAGTTGCATTAGATTATGTTGGCCTTCGAAAGTGAACCTTGGTTTCAGCATATTCAAATCAAAGCTATTGATGTTGAAAAACAAAATTAAGTGCATCAACATAGAATAATGCATGAACTTAATGGGATTTTTACTTTCTTTGATAGATATCAACCCTTCATGCATTCTATCAATTACATACTAGATGTAATCATAATCTATATTCACCAGGGGATTCTAGATATCTATAATCATTATCAAAAGATCAGCTGGCAAGAATTCTGCATCCCCATCAATTCCCAAAACTCTACACAACCCATAACAAGTCTGCCTCATGTAGTGATTGAGGGATTTAAACTGGTAAGGAGCATTCATGCTAGTAGGGAGGGGAGCTATATATTTTCCTTTCTTAGGGATATGTTTCACCATTGGTCTTTTACTAACCCTAAGTTACTTTTATACCTCTCTCTTTCTTGGTTCAAATCAATCTCAGTAGAAGTAGATGTATAGAGACTAAAAGCTTTCATAAAAGAACCCCTGTCAAGAGTAACCAAGGGTGACTGGTCCTTCTTCCTAATTGTTTTGGAAATAGGGTCATAACACCTAGCTAGTGCAACAATTCAATCCACATCTAAGAACACATCAGGGACAACCAATTTCTCCAAACCCAAAGCCAAGCATTACAAACAGGTAAATGTTTTCCTCTATTTCCATAAAAGAAATTGAAAATAGTATAACCTTAGCTATCTGGTATGACAGGATCTCTACAATGACCTAGAACATCTTCAAAGACATCATTGGGAGCTCTCTTGTTTTGGCTAGAACTAGGCAATAACTTCATGAACTCAGCTAAATAATTTGGCTTGCTTTTGTCTTCACCACCCTTGGCTTTAGCTTCACCACTTGAAGAAGTTATACTCAGCTCTGGTTGACTCATTTTTTCTACACAATTGCCCTCAACTTTTGCAAACTTGATTTTCTTGGTGCTCAAAGATTGCTCCATAAAACACAATTCTCTTCAACTAATGTCGAGCACATAAAATAATGAGTTAGCTTATTTATTGATGCAAATCAGATGCATACATCTACCAAAATCATTGGAAATCCATCCTTAATTACATCTGCATTCAATTTCACGTATCACCAATTTTCAAATCAGAGCTAGCCAATGTCGGGATGCTGAAAAATACATTTAAAAATTAAAAAACAAGGCAAAAAGGTAATGATTATAGCTCTATACTTTAACACCTTGTTTACGTCATGAAACCTTCCTTTAAAATTGATTGGATGGCTAATTGCTTTCTCTCCAGCTCGACAGTGTACTTTATCCACGTAGCAACGGTCTCTAACTTCCTTTTATTATTTTGCACCAACTGAGCCCATTTAGCGATCCAGCGACTGAAGGTTCTCGTGATTGCTGAATGAAAAGCTAACCCTAGCTCACATTCGGAGAACTAGCGATCAACAACTTTTCTCATTAATGAAATGAATCTCTTAACTCAAGCTCTCTTCAGCGAACCAGTGAACATAGCCTAAACAACTGACCATAGTCACTATTCGGATAATTAGCGACAAAGGATATCTGTTATTCGCTGAATGTCCTGGTTAACTGCCAACTTTCTCAGAGAACTGGCGACTGAAGACTTCGCTTATTCACTTAATGAAATACTTAACCGCATGCTTATTGTGAGAACTAGCAAACAACTTGCTCTCTGAATCATTGAATCACTCCTTAATCACCATTTACACACTGAGATTTTGGATCAACCATTGATCTTGACACCAATCAACGACTATCGCCAATTCACTGAGATAATATAAGCCTTAGTCATTTGATTACAAGACTCAACAAACAAAGCATTTACTGAATCTCCCAATACCTTAAACATTTGATCATTCCATTATGCGACTAAGTGACTAAAAACCTTTTAACCCTCTTGATCATTTGATTTGCCCATTCGCCAAATGCTTCTAGCCTTAACCAATCTTTTAAGAGAACTTGCGACTACTTGATTTGTTGAATCGCTAGATCATTTAGAACTTAATTAACTTATTCTGAGAATAAGCGAACAAGGAGAACATTACCTTTGCCAAAGTTATTAAGTCAAATTGTCAGAGCCGCCAGACTTAGAGGATAATAATACAACTGCTCAGTTGCCCAATCGCCAAATCAAAATATGTAGGACCCAAATCATTCTGAGATTAAGTCATAATCGCTGATCTTGCAGATTATCAATGGTGCTCACCAGTTCGTTGGATGATATAAACTATAACTGCCTGATTTCGAGAATAAGCGATCACCACCACGCTAGGTCGCTAAAAGTTAACATGAAGCCACTAGGGAATGAGCGAAAGGGAGACAATGCATTCACCAAGTTGCGCAAAGCTTTTTGATAACCGCTAAATACTTGGAGACCTCGCGACCAATGGAAACACTTAACAAGGTTTTAACACATTCGCCAATTCACCGAATAACTTAAAGATATGAAATGGCATTTCACGATTCAGAGAACACTTGAAAGAAATAACCACGTGCATGGTTTAAGACTTAAGTGACCAAAAGGTAACGACAAGACATAAAAATAGGTCCAACACAAAGGTTTTCATATGAATTCTGATTTCTTAAGGGCAAGACCTAGGGTAAGGGTTTTTTGAACTTGGTCATGGCAATTTCGATGAAAATTTTACAGACCCTAGACCAAGCAAAAACACTTGCAAGGAAACTAAATCAAAATTGGACAAGAGGCTCAGAAAATTAAGAATATACCCAACAGTGGCTCTATCTGAGGATGCTTGATTGCAAGATCATAGCAAGAACTTACGAATCTCTAGGAGGCAGACCACAAAACACCAACCTAAAATGGGAAAATAACACACAACAAAAAAAAACACACCTATACACATATACAAGCCTACTGTGCATGGAAAAGAGAAAGAACTAATTGAAGAAAAACTTCAGAAATTGTCCATGCACTGGCAATTCTTGTTCTTCACCATCCAAATTCTGCAAAAAATAAGAATCCTTGCCATGAGTTTGATGAAAAACAAAAGGTCCCATCCACAAAGACTCAAACTTCTTGTGTTTCCCCTTATCTTCAACTCTGGCATTCCATTGAAGAACCATATCACCAGGCTGAAATTTTCTCATAGTTGCTCTCTTATCAAAGAGATATTTCATTTTCTGTTGCAACTTCACATTTTCTTTTTGTCCTTCCCTTGTGATCTCATCCAGTTCAACTAGTTGAATCATTCTGTCTTACAATGGGTCACTAATTTCCATACCCTCTTCTTGCATGAATTTGTATATGGGTAAGAAGTTGTTTACTAGTAATCTAGACTTCACACCATATACCATCTCAAAAGGGGACTTCCCTATAGCTCTTTTATCAGCAATCCTATCAGCCCACAATGCTAATTTCAACTTTACATGCCAACTCCTTTTGTTCTTTTCTAAAGTCTTCTTCAAGATTTGCAAAATGCTCTTATTACTAGATTCTGCTTGGCCATTTGCTTGTGGGTGGTAAGGAGATGAATAAGACAAGACTATACCCATTTCTGAACAAAAATCAGTAATCTCTTGAGACCTGAAACTCATGGCATTATCCACAACCAGTTTGATAGGAACACCAAATCTAGTGATCACATTGTTCATCAAGAACTCAATTACAACAGCACTGGTGGCTTTTTTAGTTGGAATTGCTTCAATCCATTTAGTGAAGTAGTCTGTAGTAACCAGAATGTGACTATGTCCTCCACTAGACTTTTCAAAAAATTCCCCAATAAAATCCATACCCCACATTGCAAAAGGAGCTTCTGCAACAATAGGATTCAACAATAATGCACTTGAGAACTTCAATTTTTTTGGAAAATCTTTGACATGGCTCACACTTTCTAACAAAAGAATGAGTATCTTTAAATAACATGGGCCAATAGTACCCTACCCTCAAAATCTTATGGGTTGTTGATCGAGCAGAGTGATGCCCTCCACATAATCCAGAGTGCATTTCTTTCAATACTTTTTCTGACTCGTGTTTTTCCAAACAAAACAACAAAATTCCATCATTATCTTTCCAATACAAATCACCTTGGATTAGCACATACCTTTGGGCCTAAAATCTCAAACTCCTCCTTTGATTATCATTCAACTCCTGGGGACACTTAGTATGTTTAATAAAATAAACAATATCCTTGTACCATAGTTGTACTTCAATACTAGTGAATGTATCTTCATTAACAACAATACTATTTACCTAGACCAAGTCCATATTTTCTTCAGTCATTAGTTTGGCAAGTCCCAAACCTCTCACCAATTTAGTAATGTGGAGATCAAGATCAAACTCTTGGATCCTATTGATCCACTTGCATCTTTTCCCTGTGACCTCACTTTGAACGAAAATATCTTTCACTGCTGCATGAGGTACATAAGCATTAACCTTGGCACAAAATAGATAGGGTCTAAAAGCTTTAACTACCTTTACCAGTGCATATGCCTACTTTTCCATTAACTCATAATTCAATTCAGTAGACTGCAATGACTTGCTGAAAAAGGCTATAGGATGTTCAAAACCTTCTTGGTCCTTTTGTAAAAGGACAGCTGCAATAGTGTGAAAAGAGGCAAAAGAAAATAGAGAAAATGACTTTGAATAGTCAGGTGAGACTAAGACAGGTGCCTCTTGGATTGCTTGTTTGATTTTCTCAAAGGCTTGTTGAGCCTCACTATCCCAATTAAACTTTACATCTTTCTTCAGGAGTTTGACTATAGGCTTAAACATTTCTGCAAAATTAGCAATGAACCTCCTAACAAAATTAATCTATCCTACGAAAGATTGCACACCCTTCAAGTTCTTGGGTGAAGGTACCTTCTTGATTGCCTCTACTCTTTTAGGGTCATTCTTGACTCCTTCCTTTGATACTATATGTCCAAGCAATTTCCCCTCTATCACAACAAATTGACACTTTTTTGGATTTAAGGAGACACCAAATTCTAAGGCCTTGACAATGACCTTCTCCAAGTGACAATAGTGATCCTTAGCCCTTCTATAATAAGTTGTGAGATCATCTTGATACACAACCATTAGAACATTAATAAATTCCTTAAATGCAATATCCATTGCCCTTTGAAAATTTGCTCTAGCATTTTTAAGGCCAAAAGGCATGCAGACATATACATATGTTCCCCATGGGGTTGTGAATGTTGCCTTAAATTGTTCTGATTCCTTGACCAACACTTGATTGTAACCTGAGAAACCATCCATCATTGAAAAGAGCTCACAACTAGTTACCCTATGTAGCATGGCTTCCATATTAGGTAATCCATAATTATCTTTTAATGAAGCCACATTCAGGTTCCTGAAATCAACACAAAGTCTTATGTCACCATTCTTTTTCCTCACTGGCACAAGATTGGAAACCCATGTAGAATGCCTAATTGGTTCAATGATGCCAGCATCTCTTAACTTTGTTAATTCAACCTGCATCTTTGTAGCTAGCAAAGGGTTAATAGGTCTTTGCTTCTATCTAAATGGTTTAGTATCTTCCTTTAGAGGGATCTCATGTTGAAACAAATCAGATCTATATGCTTTGAGATCATCATAGGACCAAGCAAATACATGCTTGTATCTCTTCAAAAGTCTTATCAGATTTCCTCTGACCTCTCTACTCAATTTCTTTCCAATGTACACCATCTGGAGGGAGGTCTCAGATCCTAAGTTTATTTCCTCTAAATCCTCCATTATAGTGTTAGACTTTTGAGACAAAAAACCATCATTTATTTTGAACATTCCCTCCAGTTCCACTAACCCCTTAGTTATGTGATTTGAGGGTAATTGTACTATCTTATTTCCCATGATACATTCCTTTCCCTCAACACACTGCTATGCTTCGCTGAAATCTATTTGTTGTCCATCAAACTAATCAAGGCCCTGAAGAAACCTAAGGATATCAAGATCATCCTCAAATACTTGCCAATTATATACATTGTCAGGCACTACAGGCCTACTTTTGATTTCTAGCATAAAGACACTAGTGAGGGTAATATCATTGTTTTTAAGGGCAACATTAGCAAAAAAATCTTCCATGATGTTATTGGATCTTTCTATCCAAAGTAGATTGAAAGCTTCAAAAAATTCTAGTCTATCACATACAACATGTTTGTATAATTTGAGTTTCTCATCCTTGGCAGCATACTGAGATCTCACTTGGGCTATAATTAATTGGAAATCGCCATGAACCTTTAAACATTTGATACCATGCTTTGTGGCTACATCTAATCCCAATATCAAAGCCTCATACTCGGCAGTATTGTTGGTACATTCAAAAGTCAACAAGAAAGAGTATTTAAATGTAGTACCTAATGGGGAAATGAACACCAGACCAGCTCCTGATCCTTCCTTGGAGCATCCACCATCAAAGAAAATTTTCCAAAGGCCATCTTGCTACAATATCAATTCATCCACAATTGGATTTGTATTCTTCATCTGGGGTACTATCTCCTCAATCATGAAATTGTTCATGTCAATATCTACAAAGTAGTTCAAATCTTCTGGTGCAACCACTTCAACCATAATTGAAGAACGAGGCTCCCTATACAACTTTACTTCAGTCCCATTGATTGGGATAGTAGCATATGATAAATCTAATTGCAATTTTCCACCCACTGTTGCAGCCCATTGTCTTGATAGTAGCATGCCATAATGAGGTTTTGTATCAACAACAACCACATCCATTTTATATGTGGCCTCTGGGAATGCAACAATTTTCACTTCAATTCCAACTAATGTCCCTACAATAGGTACTACCCTGTTATCCATGGCACAACACCTTCCATTAGATGTATCAACTTGCAACCCTAACTCTTTCATTACATGATAGGGCATTACAGTTGTGGCGGCACTAGAATCAATCATACAATTCTTTAGCAAAAAAATATTTACAATCAGTGTAACATAGAAAGGGTTAATAGAAGAGGGTTCTTGTGTTACGATAGTTCCAACACATACATCAGAGATGTCATTAATTGAAATAGGCTTATCCATGGAATTCCCTTCCTCTTGTAAAATAGGAGTAGTTCTCTACTCACTTATAAGAGCCAAGGTTGTTGTCTTGTGCTCCTCTATTTTCAACATTTCAAGCAAAGGGATGGAGACCTTCATTTGGGACAAGGCATGTCTTATATCAAAGGTAGGGGAATCAACAGAAAAATCAGGGTAATCCTTTGACCTACCAATTTTCTTTTTAACCTTGTCAACAATAACTTCCTCTCTTTTCTTCTTTTCATTCACAAGCCCTTCCTCCTTACTATTTACAACATTAGGCTTAGCGGAATCCTTATCTTGAAGTTTACTCTTGATAAATACTGACCTAGGGACTCCCTGATCATTATCCACCTTTCTATTCCTCAAGTTGTATGAGGATCTTGCTTGAGTTATAGCAGCCACCGTTAGATTTCTGATCTCTTCTTCACTGGGCTTTCTCCACTGTTTTTCATCTGATCCTGACTCTACCATATGAGTTTTACAATTATCATTACCAGACTCATCATGATCAGAGTGAGTAAATATTTTTTGTTCATAATCTGAGAAAATCTTCCTCTTATGATCAACATCAAGACAAATCTCTTCATCATCTGAGGACAAAAGGTCCCCCATTAGTTCGGTAGTGAACATGTTAATAGCAGGCTTTTCAAATCCTTCATAATCTCCTAGATAAGAATCATTAGCCTCTTCTCCGAAGGCTTGAGCCACAACACATTGGAAAGGTGAATGAGGCATGTTACAAGCCACACACCAAGGGGTATTTTCCACATTATGTGCTATGTTTTTCTTCAAGGGATCTGGTGTATCTCTTCCCTTTTGGGGTTCATTGGTATCAGGCACAAGCCTCCCATCCTTCCAATTTATTTTGTAAGGTATGTCTCATAGGTTAGGGGCTTTGTCCTGCCTTTGATAAGGTGGTCTTGTATCTTGAAAATTTCTACCCCCCTTGTCAAACTTTGTTGGGAAATATTTGTTAATACGGGCTCCTCTATCCATTTTATCATCTTCTTTGGATGGCCTTGCAGGCTGTGGCCTAGTTTCTTTCCACAGTCTACCCTCATCCCTCTTGTACATTTGACCAGATGCCTTTCAGTTACTCTCAATATTTATGGCCAATTTAAATGCATCCCTAAGGGTATGAGGGTTCTTATCTCTCTAAAGATAAGACATCTTACCATCCATAGAATTGAAGTATGTGGTTAGGCACACTACATCATCTAATCTCAAAACTTGGAACAATTTATACATAGCCTTTTGGAATCTGCTATTAAACTCTGACATGCTCTCATTGTAATGCTTCTTAATATTGTTAAACTCATTGAGCATGTAGCTAGAGTTCACATGTTCTACATATTGCTCTTTAAAACATCTGACAAACTCATCCCAAGATGCAATACTGTTCTCAAGCAAACCCCTGTACCAATCCTGGGCATCTTCAATCAATGATTGAACAAAAAGCTTCATTATAACATCCTCATGCTCAATCTCATAGTCATTAAATTTATCTATGAAAAATTTCAAGTGTTCTTCATAGGTAATTACATTATTTCCAGTGAACAATGGAATTTTCTTTCTGATTTCATTTGGGACAGCATTGGGTTGACCAGGAATACCATCAAAGAATAAAGGCCTATACCTATCCAAATGGACTAGTCTCCTTTGGAAGTTTGGTTGGATTGGAGGGGTTGCTGTAATATTTTGACAAGGTACAGTCCCCATCAGACCACCAGCTACAAGGGGAACTTGACTTGTATTCAAATTTGATCCAGGTGTACTTTGTCCAAGATGAAGGGTTTGAGGATTTGGAAGTGAAGTATTAGGCTGATTGGGTGGGATCATTCCTGAGATAATAGGGATAGAGCTACTAGCAGATGTGTTCATATTGGCGTGTAAAAAAGCAATCTTCCTCTTCATCTCATCTGCAGTAGCCTCCAATTCTAGTTTCTCAAGCTGAATAGCTAAATCCTCTTTATCTTTTCTAGCCTTTTCCAAATCTACACTTGTTTGAGAAGGTACACTAGGAACAACAAAAAATTTCTTAGGCTCATTAATATTCACACTCACCATTTTTTGTTTTCCCTTATCAGGGACTTCTTTGGGAGCATTTTTAATATCCTCATTTCTTTGGATTTCGAAGGGGTGCAATTGCTTGAGAACATGACCTATTCCTTCAAACTCATTTTGGTTAAGCTTGGTATCTTGAGCCTGTTTCCTCAAAACCTCCATATCACTGAATAATTCTTTGTCTAAACCGTGAACATTTTGGCTTAGATCCCTAGCCTGGGCTTCATTTCTCCTAGTTTTGAAGATAAGTTCTTGCCTCTCCATGAGAAATTCATAAATTTGTTGTTCCCTTACTTTCACTCTATTAGAAATCTCTGCCAATTGTTCACGCTCCTTCTTTCTTAAAGAAATCACCTCTTCCCTCAATTTTTTAGAATCATATGAGGCAGTCTCAGCAGAAGAAGTTTCTCCTAGTTGTTGTAGGGTTTCTCTCGTAGGGAAATAACCTATTTCGGTGATCTCTTCTTCTTGGACAAAGTGTACACTGGGCGTGACATTCTTAACATGCTTAGGGTCATCAGAAGAAGATGAAGCTTCATGGGGACGTGGTGTGGGTACTCTATCTCTTGAAGGTCCTGGGGAATTAGTATTGATGTGATTTCTCCTAGACCATTGCTTTCTACCAGGTGTATGAAGTTCATCACCCATATTGCTCTCAGGGTGGTCCTTGAAATATGATCTAGTGAACCTCGGCCGACTCATGGTATGTCACACAAAATATATCAAAACTTACTGATACCAGTGACTGGTAAACACAGATTATTAGAGTCGCCACCCACTAACAAGCGGGAATCAAATTATTATATTGGCTTGCAAACACACAATGAACAGTATTGCACCAACCTATTGTATGTTTGCATTCAGAGTGTCCCCAGTAGAGTCACCAATTTTGTTAGTGCTCAAATCTGCAGATGATTTCAAATTCATAAATATTTGATCAAATCATAACTCCAATAATCCCAATAGAAGCATATGTCAAAATGCAAGCACTAAGGTATTAAGGTTTCAAAACCTTCTTCACTTCGACTATAAAACTTAGGCGGGTTTACCTTCTAAAGCTAATTATTCTCAGTTAATCTAAGTTGAGTTTCACAATATGAATCAACTTCTTCACTGTTGTGTTTTCCACTCCAGAATCAACTCAGCAAGACATCACAACTCTTAATATAGCCCAAATTATCCTGATGCACAATACTATAGTGAAAATTATGAATGAGAGAACATGAAACAATGGTATAAGGATATTCATCCCTCTTCTTTTTATGAGTTTAAACCCAAGGAAGGATAACCTTTTAAAGCTTCTTTAAAGCATTACAATAAACATCCATCAACTTGTCATAGAATACTTCAGATAAAGATTATGCAATAAAAGTAAAATTGATCAATTGTTTGTATTTCTTGGTGATACAAATGTACATATAGTTTAAACCAGTGCCTTATTTATTGGGCAATAGAGTCAAACCCTACATCCACTGAATCATATTGAAACAAGTATACTAAAACCAAAATGAAATGCCTAACATTTCACCTTTTCAATTCCCCTATCTGTCATCAAATTCATATTTAGACAATTAATTCCCAGAGACCTCCCCTAATATTTGTTCTTTCCTTGAAAGATACTTGAGCTCAACCCCTATATTTACCTAGTAAACAATGCATTGAAAAGCCTTGATGTTAAATGCATAAGAAAAACAAAACATCCACATATGAAGACAACAAATGATAAAAAAGTAGTTCCAGTATTTTGTATTAGTATTTCAAAAGTTTTAATACAGTTTTTCAAACTTAGCAGAAAATAAAACTCTATATTCAGAACCTTCTTTACAAAATTGTATCCCCTCAAACGACCAAAAACTTGCTATATATATCCATAGCCATCTTGGAATCCTCAAAAGGATGCAACAAGCTTCGGATGGCTGGGAAAAGATCTTGCACTAAAAATAAAAGTACAAACTGAAAGATATTTGATTATGACAATAGAATGTAGTTCTCAACTACTTAACAATTTTGCAGGTGACACCTTCATCTAAAGATATTTCAGAGCAGTTGCTAAGTTTGTTGCATGAATGATGACTGCCATTACAGGCTAACCTACATCATCATCTATTTGAAACATGCTCTCCCTCAAATTCTAGATCAGGTGCCATGTGCACTCTATTCTTCTTCCTCTTCTGTCATTTGGGCAGCTGACTCCTTCTTCTTCTTCTTTGTCATTTTGTCTCATGCTACGACATCATCATCAGATGGCCAATTATAATCCTGCAACTCCTCTAGTGATCTAATCGGTTGATCCCACATGGAATCAGTTATATTCTTAGCCTCCACTGCAAATCTTATGCAATCACTTTCAATCTTAAATAAACTATCAATTATATTGTTGCACCTTTCCAAATCTAAAGCACTGTCACTACCAAGGAAAGCATCTTGTTTAATTATCAACTGATCCATTGATGTTTTCCATTCTTGTAAGATAATCACACTTCCACTATCATAATACATAGAAGGCAAGTATTTACTATAATTCCCATCAAACATAACCAACTTGGATGCTATTTGGTTAGATTTACCTTTAAAGAAACTAGATACAACACTTACTAAACCAATCTTTTCATAAACTTCAGTTACTACCTTAGAAATATCAGACCTGTATTCTTGCAAGTCATCAATTTTATCAAATAATGAACTTCTTCCTAACCATGTACTATAAAGTGGCTCGAAAGTGATCAAAGCTTCATTCACTTTTACATTGGCCTGGTGCAATAGGCTGACTGATTTATGGACTAACTCTAGCCTTTCTTTTATCTTACCTTGCCTATATTGCACAATCTTTGCCACAGTGTCCAAAGATGCATCCAATCTCATCTTTTCTAAATCTTCAACAGGCTCATCAGGTACTTCTACATCAATCTAAATAGTGTCCTCAATCTACATTGGGAGGGGAGGAACTATCTTTGAGGCTTCTTCAAGCCTAACCTACAATTCTGCCAACTCATCTTCCAATTGCTTGATCTTCATCATTTTTAGGTCTTTGTCTTTGGCCACCATGCTTGAATTTTCAAATAACTTTGAATACCTTTCTGATAACTGAACTATCTTTGCTTCATTGAGGTTAGCCCAATGAGTCACTGCCTGAGAAACCTCAAGATCAATAGTGTTTTGTACAGTCCATATAATCTTATTTCCTTCCATGCAATCCTCTATACTCAATATAGATGGCGTTTTAGTCTTAGGGGCAATAGACCACATTGCAACAGCCTGGGATTTAGGGTCATAGCCACTTCCTCTAATCATGTCACCAATATGAACTTCATAGGATAGATTGCCTTGTGGTTGTTTCCTTATTTGATCTATAATAAAGGCAGAAGTCAAATCCCATCCTGGAGTTAGTAGCATTCCACTTGCTCTGACCATCTCTCTACCTTCATCCATAGTTATGGGATCAAGTTTGGGATCATAAGAGGCTAAAGCCCTCAAAGTCTCTTCACTTGGTTCCACCCCTTCAGGCATGGCCTTAGCTACTTCTTGTTGCTTATTCCAAATAAGAAAACTCTTGAATTCATCACTCTTGATGAATTGTTCATCACTTAAAAACTCTTCTTGATAAACTTCTATGATATCTTGTCCTAACCAAAGGGACTACTCCTCATTTTCCTCACTAGTAGCCACCTTATTGCTTGCTCTTATTGTTTTCCTCAATTGGTGATTGTAAGCCCTATCACTAGGCACAAGAGCAAATGCTTTGTCGATCACTATCTTTTGATTTTCTTTCCTAGAAGGCTCTCCTTTCTCAAGCCTCTGTTTCTTCAAAGGTGGCTCAGGGAGGTTCTCTACTTCTGGTTGGTCTTGAGTAAGATCAACAACTGGTGGATCCCCAACTTTTGGTGGGCTATTCCCTTCTTGAGATTCATCAGAAAACTCCTCAGGATCAGAGGATGAGTAATCCTTCCTTTTCTTTGGCTTCTTTTGATCAATCAATTTCTCCAATTGATTTGACAGAGTGTCATGCATCTCTATCATCTTGTCAATTCTTTTCAAATAAGGAAGGTCAGGGAAAAAACCCTCAAAAGGAATTTGGGCTACCTTCACCTAATTTGATAGATCTTTCAAATCAAAGAACCTATTCCATGTCCTAGTGACCTCATCCTTCTCCACAACATTTCTGATCACATCCTCTTCATTGAGGCCTTAATGTTCCTTAATGACACCAATATTAGGGATTAGGGTGAACCTTTCAATCCTAATGAAACCCTAAGGGTCCACATGTCTACAAAAATCAGATACCATCTTGAATTGATTTAACCATGCAGTGATTTGTGGGAAAGCCCTCTTGCCAATCAAGAAATCACCAATTCTGAACTACCTCAGTGTGAAAGTACCCTTCTTATGAGGGGCCAAAAGTTCTTTATCTGTCCACATCAACTACCAGATGAATTCCAAAGAGGCAACTCTTGGTGGCACAAATTTTGGTAACAAATGTGGGGGTTGGGGACAACCATATACTCTTAAAATTGTAGAATTCTCCCCAAAGTAGAAGTCTCCCCAATTATGGTTTCCATCCCATTTGTTTTCAAACTGCTTAGGTCTTAGGAGTTTAAGGATCCTTGGTGATATCCTTGTTACATTGATGCCTAGCATCTTTATAATTGGAAAAATAATGAAATTCTAAAAAACACAGAAGTCATCCTCATTTGAATTAGAATTCCATTTCCTCACCCATAGTTGCATTGGATTATTTAATGCCCCGCCAGGGAACCCAGAAGAACTTAACCTAACATGCAAATAAGTTTACGAAATAATTTTTTTTAAAAGTTAACATACAAGATAAACACCAATGCAGAAGCAATTGCCATTGACTCACATAACATAAACAATCAACATAGGTTACAACTCTCAAGGGTTCCTTGACAAAGATTACTTAACATTAATTAATTAACTTGGATTAGGTACAATTATGAAACTCACATAAGCAAATGAAAGATAAAATCAACATCACCTAGAAGATAACATAATTACATCTGGTACCATAAGGTATCCATAATAACCTCCAT